>JAODAL010074791.1:0-14237 GCA_025379985.1 Phyllomedusa bahiana
TGTACCGGAGGACGGATTGCCGGCCATCTTTAAGGACCCAGCGGATCGTGCCCCAAAAAAAGCTCAAACTGTGAAAGGCCTAAATTTTAGTTTAGTAAAGTTTAGGCTCAGTTACAGGCCAAAGGGGGGTTTTCACAAAAACATCCTCCTTTTTGGGACTTGGAGATTTCGTTTACGCCCCCTTACTTGAACCATTTTTCGGGTGAGGGAAAGTTGTTAAAATGTGTGTTTGGGAGGGAAGGGGGTAAATCATTTTAAGCGTGAAGCTGCGTCTGCCCACAGCCCCCAACCGCCACCACACACAATTTTTCCCCGTTGGTGATTACGGTATAAAAGGGAAGGGTTATGGGCCTTTTCCCAACCCCACTTTTAGTAAAGTTACCGGCACCAGAGAAAACACTTGTATACTTTTGTAAATTGTGTTTAGGGATCTTTTCACCTCTTGTTCCAAAAAAACAGTAAAAAAAACCTTTTGTTAGCTGGGTTTGGGTCGTTTTTTTGTCCGTGACTTCGCGTATTCCGGAAAACCTCCCCTCGGTACCGGCTTAAAAGGGTCTCCAAAACGTTTTTTTTCTGCTCATTTCGCTCCCATCGTTCTTGAAACATTTTTCAAAAAACCCAAGTAGGGGAAAAAAATTTACTCTTGAAGTCTATGTAAAGCACTGGACGTTTTTTGGCACTTTTTTGCATAAATCCATAGCAATTAAAGGGGTTTTGTCACGAAGTAAAATTGACGTGAGAAGCTTGCAAATGAAATAACAAACATTTTCACCATTCATAATTAAAAAAAATCTGCACCTTTTTGTTCAGCTGCTCCTTTAGTGATCATTTTTTACCCTCCCGGGGGTACGACCAGGGGTGAGACTTCTCATCCTGGTCGCCATGCTCAGACATCACCTCTCCTCCCCTGCGCTACTGATGTTCAAACCCCAATGCTGTCACTCCACTCCCTTCCTCTGTCCTCCTTAAATTTTTATCAAACATGCAAATAAAAAAAAAAAAACCCCAAAGAGGGCGTGCATTTAAAAGGGGAAAAAAAACCCACAGGTTTTGTTCCTGCAGGGATTTGAACCTAGGACTCTTGTTCCTGGAGGCAAAAACTTTACCTCTCAGCATCTCACAATGCTTTACATAAACAGACCTTTCTTTGACTACAGAGAGGAAAGACCTGGTGATGTCATCCTGCTGGGTCACATAATATGCAATTCAAACAAATCACACACGCCCCCTTCTGAGCACACAGAGCTGAAGAGCTGGATGCAGAAGGTATGAAATGAGATTGGGGCAAAACCCCTTTAATTCTGTTCATTTCTGCAAAAAAAAAAGCATTGGGGTTGAGTTAGGTTTAACCATAACTCCATGCAATTTGGAGGCACTTATCTGTTGTAGGGGCTTTGGAGAACACAGAAAACACATCCAGAATTTTTTCCCCACGTCCAGAATTCTAGATATTTTAATAAATTTGACCGAACTACTATCAAAAGGAATATAAACCTATTTGAGTAAGATGACTTCTGTTGCAAGACATCAGCGTGTTTTAATAACAATCGATTCTTGGCAGATAAAAGGACCCTGCTGTCTGGTTGACAAGAGAGGTTCTGCAGCAGCTGATTATAAGGAAAATGTGCCTCAGTGATGTCTTTTCTCCAATACTTAGTGCAATAAAATAGAAAAAAAATGGTCCATGTACTGCAAAGATTAATGAGAAGTGACTACATTCCCACTCACTGGGTATAAATGAAATGATTTGCAGATGATTTAACATACGGGCTTGTGATAATTACAATTTTACATGCAAAATCCTGGCTCAAAGTAATATGACGCTCTTGTTAGAGGCAGCTGTTACTGGGGCGCAGCAAATGAACAAGCAAATCCCACTGGAAGTTTACAGGACACGATTGCAACACTGCGGGATTATATCATATCGGCAAAGGGGAAAGCAAATATTTTCTAGGTCATTTAATAATTGTAGATAAATCCATTGCTGTTTGCTCAGAATTAAGGCATCTCACGGGTACTTCGGCCATATAGCACTCAAGTCTAAACCATAAAATGGATACATCGTACTCAACACTATAGATCATTGGTGCAAACATTACTTGGCCTAAGGACCACATTGAGATAATGTACCTCTCCCAGGAGCCGCAGTAAATGTTTGAGGGGTATTCCCCATCTGAGACCGTTTATGACACTTTAATTTAAAAAAATCAAAATTCGTTTTCCTTTAGGGACCGCCAGAGATCAGGAAGGGGGTCCCTGCGCTGTAATCCAGAAAGGGGTTGAGAGGCGCCTGTTTTCATTGTAGTTTTTGGGGGTTGCAGAAGTGGTTGTTTCACAACTATAAGAGAACAGCTCACACATATATATGGCCTCTTCTCCATCAACTCCTTCTCTTCGGAGTCTCAAACCTATGAGATTTTTTTGTGGTAGATCTTGTGGATTTGCCATGATTGTGTCAGGAATAAATACTCCTTTGAGGAAGAAATCCAGAGATAATAAAGAAACAGTTTTTTGATAGATTGCTCATTTAGGTTGCATGAAATAGTATATACAGCCCTCTAGTACCAGTCATATAGTGCCCATCATAACTGTGGCAGCCACAACAGTGGCAGTCATACAGTGCCCAATCAGTAACTCAACCATAACATAGCCAGCATAGATTACCCACCATAACAGTGGCAGTCATACAGTACCCACCATAAAAGTGGCAATCATACAGTGCCCACCATTAGAGTGCCAACTATAACAGTTCCAGGAATAGATTACCCATCATAACAGTGGCAGTCTTACAGTGCCCACCATAACAGTGCCAACCATAACAGTACCAGGCATAGATTACCCACCATAACAGTGTTAGTCATACAGTGCCCACCATAACAGTGCCAACCATAACAGTACCAGGCATAGATTACCCACCATAACAGTGGCAGTCATACAGTGCCCACCATAACAGTGCCAACCATAACAGTACCAGGCATAGATTACCCACCATAACAGTGGCAGTCATACAGTGCCCACCATAACAGTGCCAACCATAACAGTACCAGGCATAGATTACCCACCATAACAGTGGCAGTCATACAGTGCCCTCCATAACAGTACCAGGCATAGATTACCCACCAGTACAGTGGCAGTCATACAGTGCCCTCCATAACAGTGCCAAGCATAACAGTACCAGGCATAGATAATCCACCATAACAGTGGCAGTCATACAGTGCCCACCATAACAGTGCCAACTATAACAGTACCAGGCATAAATTACCCACCATAACAGTGGCAGTCATACAGTGCCTACCATTATAGTGCCAACTATAAAAGTACCAGGCATAGATTACCCTCCATAACAGTGGCAGTCATACAGTGCCCACCATAACAGTGCCAACCATAACAGTACCAGGCATTGATAACCCACCATAACAGTGGCAGTCATACAGTGCCCACCATAACAGTACCAGGAATAGATTACCTATCATAACAGTGGCAGTCATATAGTGCCCACCATAACAGTACCAGGCATAGATTACCCATCATAACAGTGACAGTCATACAGTGCCCACCATCACAGTGCCAACCATAACAGTACCAGGCATAGCTTACCCACCATAACAGTGCCAGTTATACAGTGCCCACCATAACAGTGCCAACCATAACAGTACCAGACATAGATTACCCATCATAAAAGTGGCAGTCATACAGTGCCCACCATAACAGTGCCAACCATAATAGTGCCAACAATAAAAGAACCAGGCATAGATTACCCATCATAAAAGTGGCAGTCATACAGTGCCCACCATAACAGTGCCAACCATAACAGTACCAGGCATTGATAACCCACCATAACAGTGGCAGTCATACAGTGCACCCCATAACATTACCAGGCATATATAAGACATCATTACAGTGGCAGGCATATAGAGACCACCATAACAGTGCCCACCATAACAGTACCAGGCATAGATTCCCCATCATAACAGTGACAGTCATACAGCCCTGAACAGTGCCCCATACAGTACCAGCTAGTTTCCCACATAACAGTGACAGTCATACAGTGCCCACCATAACAGTGCCAACCATAACAGTACCAGTCATAGATTTCCCACCATAACAGTGACATTCATACAGTCCCCACCATAACAGTGCCAACCATAACAGTACCAGGCATAGATTACCCACCATAACAGTGGCAGTCATACGGTGCCCCCCATAACAGTGCCAACTATAAAAGTATCAGGCATAGATTACCCACCATAAAAGTGGCCGTCATACAGTGCCCACCATAACAGTGCCAACTATAAAAGTATCAGGCATAGATTACCCACCATAACAGTGGCAGTCATACAGTGCCCACCATAACAGTGCCAAGCATAACAGTACCAGGCATAGATAACCCACCATAACAGTGGCAGTCAATACATATAGCCCACCATAACTAGATGCCCACCATAACAGTTACCCACCTAGCATTGAGTATTTACTCCATTACATAACAGTGCCAGCCATAACAGTACCAGGCATAGATTACCCACCATAACAGTGACAGTCATACAGTGCCCACCATAACAGTGCCAACCATAACAGTATCAGGCATAGATTACCCACCATAACAGTGTTAGTCATACAGTGCCCACCATAACAGTGCCAACCATAACAGTACCAGGCATAGATTACCCACCATAACAGTGTGTAGATCATAACAGTGGCGCCACATGTCCATAACAGTGCCAACCATAACAGTACCAGGCATAAGCATTACCCAACGACCATAACAGTGGTCAGTCATACAGTGCCCTCCATAACAGTACCAGGCATAGATTACCCACCATAACAGTGGCAGTCATACAGTGCCCACCATAACAGTGCCAAGCATAACAGTACCAGGCATAGATAATCCACCATAACAGTGGCAGTCATACAGTGCCCACCATAACAGTGCCAACCATAACAGTACCAGGCATAAATTACCCACCATAACAGTGGCAGTCATACAGTGCCTACCATAATAGTGCCAACTATAAAAGTACCAGGCATAGATTACCCTCCATAACAGTGACAGTCATACAATGGCCACCATAACAGTGCCAACCATAACAGTACCAGGTATAGATTACCCATCATAACAGTGGCAGTCATACAGTGCCCACCATAACAGTGGGAGTCATACAGTGCCCACCATAACAGTGCCAACCATAACAGTACCAGGTATAGATTACCCACCATAACAATGACATTCATACAGTTCCCACCATAACAGTGCCCACCATAACAGTACCAGGCATAGATTACCCACCATAACAGTGTCAGCCATAACAGTACCAGGCATAGATTACCCACCATAACAGTGCCTGCCATAACAGTACCAGGCATAGATTGCCCACCATAACAATACAGTGCCAACCATAACAGTACCAGGTATAGATTACCAAACAAAACAGTGGCAGTCATACAGTGCCCACCATAACAGTGCCAACTATAACAGTACCAGGCATAGATTACCCACCATAACAGTGTTAGTCATACAATGCCCACAATAACAGTGCCAACCATAACAGTACCAGGCATAGATTACCCGCCATAACAGTGGCAGTCATACAGTGCCCACCATAGCAGTGCCAACCATAGCAGTACCAGGCATAGATTTCCCACCATAAGAGTGGCAGTCATACAGTGCCCACCATAACAGTGCCAACCATAACAGTACCAGGCATAGATTACCCACCATAACAGTAGCATTCATACAGTGCCCACCATAACAGTGCCAACCATAACAGTACCAGGTATAGATTACCCACCATAACAGTGTTAGTCATACAGTGCCCACCATAACAGTGCCAACAATAACAGTACCAGGCATAGATTACCCACAATAAAAATGGCAGTCATACAGTGCCCACCATAACAGTGCCTGCCATAACAGTACCAGTCATAGATTTCCCACCATAACAGTGTTAGTCATACAGTGCCCACCATAACAGTGCCAACCATAACAGTACCAGGTATAGATTACCCACCATAACAGTGGCATTCATACATTGCCCACCATAACAGTACCAGGTATAGATTACCAATCATAACAGTGCCAACCATAACAGTACCAGGCATAGATTACCCACCATAACAGTGTTAGTCATACAGTGCCCACCATAACAGTACCAGGTATAGATTGCCCACCATAACAGTGCCAACCATAACAGTACCAGGCATAGATCACCCACCATAACAGTGTTAGTCATACAGAGCCCCCCATAACAGTGCCAACCATAACAGTACCAGGCATAGATTACCCACAATAACAGTAGCTCAGGAATGGAAGATCTCTCCATACATAACAGTGGCAGTCATACAGTGCCCACCATAACAGTGCCCACCATAACAGTACCAGGCATAGATTACCCACCGTAGGAGTAGTAGTCATACAGTGCCCACAATAACAGTGCCAGCCATAACAGTACCAGCCATAGATTAGCCAACATAATATTGCCAGCCATACAGTTCCCACCATGACAGTGCCCTCCATATACTGTAGTCCCCACCACTACAGTGCCATCATTTTTTTTTAGTGCCATCAGCAGCTAGCAGAAAATAAATATTCCTTTCTTAAAGGGGTTGTCTCATCTCAAAGTTTCATAGGATACATGAATGAAATAATGCTGCTTTGCTCTGTCACTTCCTGGTCAGGCTGTCTGTAACTAGCATATGAGCTCTGTGTATTCAGACTTCTGCTAATTAGATAAATCCCATGCTGTCAGGAACAGGGAAGCTTCTGAGGTAAAGTAAATAGCAGTAATAACAGTGTTTTGTCTGAAAGACCAGATAACAAACAAGCTCTGACTGCCTGGAGTTCTTACCTGTGTGATGACATGACTCCCTGCTTTCAGATAGAACAAACAGCAGGGGCGGAGAAGTACACAGGTCGGTCACTTGGGGAACCAGAGAGAGCAAGGTGAAAAAATCACTTGTAGCTCCTTAACAAAATAAATAAACAACGCAATATATTTGGAAAACATCTTCATTTAGGGTTCCCTACATGTTGAAAGCAAATCTTTGTAGCAAGACAACCCCTTTAACTATGAAGACAGAGACAAAGCATGTTTCTTGAAAGCAAAGGACAGCCCAGAGGCTGGGGAGTCGCATATGGCCACCGGGCTGTACGTTTTGTATCCTTGCTTTACACAATGGTGGGTGGATTTCAAGATGCAGAACAGGAATCATTTATTATTATTCATATAATGTAGTTGAAGAGGTGAGAACATCCATTTCGGCAGTTGACCAGCTGAATGGACACCCTTTACACAAACACAGCTCTGTACATAGGGTTGGGTCTGTCCAATTTCCAGGTATATTTAAGAGAATCTGGCACTCTGATGCTCATCAGGGATGGGGGTACTAGGACCTGGACCACCAACTCTCAAATTTTGCTGGCAAATCCTTAGGACATGTATTAGAGCCAATGTCAAAATGCTGCAGTAGAAAGTGACCATAGAGGGCGTGGAGCGCAGACTGATTAACTCCTTAAGTACCAGGCCTGAAAAGGCCTTAACGACCAGCTAAATGTTTTAGTTTTTGCCTTTCTGCATTTCAACAATAACTTTATTTTTTTCTATGATGCAGTTGAATGCGGACTAATTATTTTTTTTTTTTGCAGAATGAAAATAAAAAAAGCGTTTTTTCTGCATTTTTTTTTGTTTCATTGCACACACATTTTTGTTTGGGTGTGGTGTATGCACAATAATGTTTTTTATTAAATATTTATTTTTATTTTATTTTTTTCTACATTATTTTATGTTTTTTTACATTTTTTTTAAATCCCATTAGGAGGATAACTAATGTACATTTTTTTTTTTTTACACTTAGTAATGTATTAGCATACATGAATATGCAAATACATTACAATCTGTGTCATACTGACACAGGCTACAGTCAGGGCAACACACAGTGTGCCCTGACAGCAGGCTTACTATACAGACAGCTCTGCGGCTACTCTAGCTCCCCAGGGCTGACTGTACAGACATTCTCCAGGCTCCATTGGGTCACCAGGAGTCCTACTTACCCCATGAAGCAGAGGAATCCCCTTGATTATGCCATGGTGAGAGATGGGCGAATTTCTCAAAAATTCGATTCGGTGACTTCGCCGAATTTGCCGACAAAATTAGTTTTGGTCCGAATTACTTCGGGACGAATCGCGTTAAAAAACAGCTATTTCCAGGCTGCACAGAGCCTGCAGGGTGCTGTTGAGCATTGTGCCATGCTTAAATATGCAGAGGGTTGAACACAAATATCAGTGGCACACTAAAAACCAAGTGAAACATCAAGATATATAGGAATATTGGAAATGCATTACTGCTAAGGAAAATATGAAAAACCTGGGACTCTTAGTTTACAGTTTTTGATCAAAGATTGTATTAAGCTCACCTCCCAATAACGTCAAGGGGATCCCAGCACAGGTGAGTCCCTAACCACCTGCCTATACTCCGCACCGTCGCCGCATCCAACCTACGACTAGCTGCCTCCGTCGCAGCCCCTATACGAAAAGAATGCGGAGTGAATTGGGAAGGGTCCAAACCCATATCCGCCAAGCAACGTCTGAAAACCGGATTAAATTGGAAGCGAGACAAAAATGTCCCATCCTCGTGCACCAATAAAGGCCCGACTGACAATGGGCGCCTTCTCCTATACGCTTCCAGATACCGCACTGGACACATCAGGGCACCCTCTACCCCTCCCAGCCATAATCGTTTTCCAACGCCCCTCTGATCCGTCTTGGACTTCCTGACCCACAGCTCCAAACCGTCCTCCAGAAGCTGAATATCCTCAGTCCGCAGACCCCGGCCACCCGTTTACTAGGAGAGACTAATTCTCCAATTCGTAGTGCGCCAAAAAACGCTAACGAAAAAGCCAACCGAAAGAGCCCATCCTCGAATTCCGATGAACACACCCCACCCAAACTACGGCCTAAGCGCTCCAGTAGCTGAAATACCACCGGTCGCCGACCATCCCCCGATCTGCGCCCCCGCCTCAAACCTTTTAATGCCTGCGAGACCCAAAACGACTTCGTAACGTCCCGCGTCCCCCGTGCCTTGAAACCAAAAGCAAGACCCGAAATCAACCTTGACACTCTCGAGACCGACCAACCCTCGTTACCGCAGGGGCCTAAAAAACAAAAGAAGCAGCGCCTTCCCCATCCAAGATACGGCCCCAACCCTTCCACCCAGCCCCCCCCCCCCCCACAAGTACCAAGCAAAATAAGATTCCCAAAGTCCTTTTTGTTAATGACGACCTAACAACGGGTCCGGGGCTTTGTAACCACCTCCACGATTCCTTGGGTATTCCACCCCGATAGCCGATCACCCAGGCCAGGCCCGAAACCACTGACCTGAAACGGATAGACGTAAACCACATCTTTCTGTACCCCCGCACGTGGCAGCCACAACCCACAAGTTAAAGCCCAAACAGCGCAACTACCACCGCAAAATCCGACGACAGGGAGTTGAGGCCTGCACCCCCCCCAAATTGTCACAAGGGAACCAACCTTTCTTATTTCCGCAGCTTTTCCCCCAAACCCACCGCCAGCACTTGGGGAACAGCTCCAACAGAGCCAAATCCTGACCAGGCCCGCCCCCCCCAACTAGCCGCCAGCACCACCCCCACCCCCCCTGAAGAATCCCCGTACCCTCACTACCCGCCGCATCCTAAAGATAACAAAGAAAAATCCACAGCACCAAAAAATGCTTACATTTTTAGGGTAATTTATATAAAAAATTTTACAAGGATTTTACAAAAATTACAGTAAGATTATTTTCCCTACAAATTTCAAAGAGCAAAAATTTAATTTGTGTAGAATAAGACAATTGGCTCAAGGAAAACTGATCCCCGTTTGGGAAAGTTTCGACTGATTCTTTATCTTTTTCAGGGCCCGATCACCTTGAGTAATTAAACAAAATAAATGGGGACGTATCCCATACCCCCATTTATCTTATGTTTAATTACACAATGATCTGGGTAAAAAAAACTGAAGAATCATCGAAACGTTCCCCAAAAAGATCACGTTTTTCCCTTTACCATTTGTCATATTCTCACAAATTAAATATATTTCCTTTGAAATTTGTATGGAAATAATCTTACTGTAACTTTTTGTAAAATACCCTTTTAAAATACTTTATATAAAATTTCCCAAACTGATAAGCAATACTTAGTGCTGTGGGTTTAATTTTTTGCTTATGATTAATGGGTTGAATTACCCTTTCCACTAAGCACCTCCAGATTTTCTAATCACGTCACTGTTTATAATTGCATCCGTAAATGTCAATATCCACGTTACTCACCCCTTCCAAAATAAAGGACCGCCCTTTTTTGCCCAAAAAGACGCCACATTCTCAGGTCCTCCTATTCTGACTTCAAACCCAAAAAAATGCTTGGGCTTCCCCCGGAAGTAGCGGCCCCCCCCCCCCCCCCCCCCCCCCCCCCAACCGTCGACAAAAAAACCGCCCTTCGGAATAAAATTTGACAAACGAAGTTTAATTTCCCCAATAAGGATTGCAATCCCCTCAATGTAATCTTCCTTTACCCCAAACTTTTTTAACCTCCCCTTTCAAGCCACCACTTCTCTTCCGGGCCGGCATTTCCCTTGCCACCCCCCAATCTACTGAATCCCCCCAAAAAAATTTAGGGGTGGGGGGACCCTCCATCTTTCCGGGGCCCGCGGGGCTCCAAAATGACCCCCAACCCCGCATGTTACAAGCAGCGACCCAAAAACCCCCAAAATCCCCGGGGCCAACACACAGGAAGTCATCCAATAATAATGAGGAAAAAACCCCAGACACACCCCGCCCCCCCTTTCCCAAAAAGGTGCAAAACGCTTCAAAGACAACAAAATGACAAACCCATTGGCAAACACTTCCTAAAAAAACGCCCCCCAAAAAAAAAAACCCAATAACCTCCACGTCCGCATGAACCCAACAACCTAAAAGCCGCCCAAATCAGTCTTGGGCCTAAAGGCACTTTTCCCCAAATGCCAACCCCCAGTAAAACCCTGCTCAAAAACGTGTACCAAACGAAAAAGTCCCCGGTCAACCCGTCTTAACGAAAACCCTTTGGAAAGACAAGTGGTGAATTAAAGGGAATTTTAAATTTGTTCCTTCTTTGAACCACCCCCAAGGGGGGGAAAAAAAAGGCCAGCACAGGGCACCTCCTCAAAGGGGCCTGAAATCCGCCCAACTGAATTTTTTTGCCAGTTTCCTAAAAACCACTTGGGGTGCAACATTGCAGCCTCAAAACCTTAAAAAGTGAAAGACCCCGCCGGGACATTTCGAAAAAGGGCAATAACACTTTTGGAAAACCCTAAAGAAGCATTTAGTATCTTCTACTGAAAAAAATTTGGACTCTCGGTTCCATATTTGATCAAAAGATGTTTAAACGCCCACGACCTTCAAAGAATTCAAAACGGGCATCCTATCCTATCTTTACCTCTCAATCGAGCCAATCAGGGCCCCCTGCTGGGTCAAACCCCCTCCCTTATTCAGAGAGAAAAAATAAAAAAAACCCAACCTGCAAAGTCCCTTTTTGACATTGAAGTGGGCCGGGCAAAAACCCCAAAAAAAACCCCCTTTTCCCCCCTATTAAAAATCAAGAAAAACCAATAAATTTTGTTTTTCCACAAAAAACAAAAAACTTTTCAAAAATTGCCACGGCGGGTCGGCACACATGAAAATACTTACACACCGACCACCGCCAGGGCCATTTTGCAAAAAGGGCAATAAAAAAGTGGAAAACCCTAAAGAACTTTAGTTCTATATACATGAAAAAATTTTAGATTTGTTCACAATTTTTGATAAAAGAGTTTTAAAAAGGGCCCACGCTTTCACTTGTCTCAAAATCGGGCATTTTGTTGCAAAACCGTTTAAATTTGGGGTCATTGATTTTCCATATGGGAAGGGAAAGGGTGCTTCCATTTTGGGTTTCTGTCCCCCCCCACTCCCCAGGCTGCATGGGCACTTTGCAGGTTGGGTGTTTTTTTTTTTTCTCCCCTGAATAATGGAGGTCGGTTGACCCCGGAGAGGCCTGATTGGCTCATTAAGGTAAAGATAGGGTGGGGACGCCCGTTTTTTGAGATCACTTGAAATCGGGGCCCTTTAAAACATTTTTTTGATAAAAATATGTGAACCGAGATCTCAAATTTTTTTTCATGTATGATAAAATAGCAAAAAAGTTTCTTTAGGGATTTCCAGTAGTGAACCCCTACCCTTCCCCTTTCCCGGAAGCATTTGGATCTCCATGGGGTTTTGCGCTACAGATCGAACAGTGTGTTTTAAAGCGAAAACTCCCCCCCGAACTCACGGGTTGTCTTTTAACTCCCACAGACTCCACCCTACCCCCATCTGAGTCGATCCACTGCCCGAGCCGCCCCCCCGTGATCCCCGGGAACCCCCCGGGGCCCATCCCAAAAGAAGCCCTACCTCTGGGAGCCATCCCCTTAAACCAAAGCCCAAATTTTTGTGGTCCCAGTGTATGGAAGGGCGGAGCCTTCCGCTGACGGAACTGCTCTCGTTGGGAGCCAAGCCTGGCCCCCGTATACTCTATGGCCTCCCAAATGGCACCCATTAGCAAAAAAATCCGAAAAATTTGGAGGAGTTTTTTCCCCTATCACACTCCTAATATCCGAATGCCTGAAACAAATTCTAAAACGTTTTCGGTACAGACGCCATTCTTTTTTTCCTCCCCCTCCTTTTTCCCTTCGTCTCTATTCCCCTTATAAAAATTAATTTTTTCCAGGGAAGGAGAAAAAAAATTTTTCGACATTTTTTGTTTTTCCAATTTTTTCTCTCACCTCCTTCTTCCAAAAGGGGCCAACTTGGGCCTTCAAAACAAACATATACTTCCCTTTTGCCTTTTTCTCCAAATGCACGCTATCCCCTTTTCCAATTCATCTGAAAAGGACACCTGACTCCTGAACCACCCACCACTAAATGACCCCTCTCCCCCCAACGGAGGGGGGGGAAAACATTTCCCCACCCAAAGAACCCAACCGAACGGGGACACCTGCCAATGCCCCCCGTAGCCTGGGAAAAAGGGGCCCTAAATCCCCCAAACTCCCCGCAAAACCTGCATGCCCGGGAACCCCGGGGCAGACCTGAAGGGGTCTTTTCCCCAGGCCTGAACCCTGCCCCCCCCCCCCCACCAAAGGAGACAAAACGAAGGAACATGACCACCAGGCTGCTGGGAGCTGTGAAAAACCCGGGAGCCCTGCCGAACGATTCCCCAAGCGGATGTCCCGTGCTGCCCAAACCTCGCCGGTCTCCCGATCGTCGGCCTCCCCTTTCGCCGGCCCCGAACCAAACGGGCCTGGATTGATCTCGAGACGATATCCCAGACTACTCTCCCCTGACCTGGAAACCCCCGAATTCTGTCCGACCTCCGGGAAACCAGGGGCCCCGGGCCAACATCGGCGCGCCCGACCCCTGGTCAGCCCCCCCGCGCTGCCGCCCGCCGCTCGATTTCCCCGGGCCCGGTGAGGGGGCCCACCGAAAAATTGCGGAACCGCTCACCGTCTCCCGCGCCCAACTCCCCGCCGGAAAGCCCCGGTAGCAACCCCCACCAGGGCCAGGGGCGCCGCCGTGCTCCCCTGGCCCGCCCCCTCCTGTGATTCCTTCCAGGCTGAGAGGGGGTGCACGACCACGGCCCCCCCACCAGCCTGAAAGGGACCCTGGAGGGCTCCGACACCGCATGCGGGCCCAGGATCATTTCAGGCTCCCAATCTTTGGGGGCCTAGTGCGGCGCCTAGGGTTACCGGGGGACCCGATCCAACCCGGGGAACCCGGGGTAAGGCCGAGGACCCCCCCCAAGCTCCCCCACCTTTCTGAAGCCACTCCCCCCACGACGCCAGACCCCCTGAGCTGCTCCAGAAGCTCCTCAACCGCCGACATTTTCTTTAAATTGCACGCCACACAGCAGGGGCTCCACACTCTCACGCCGCCCCTGCGCTGAGTCGCCGCGGGCGAGGGATATATAACCCCCCCCCCCTTGTGTTGGAGTCGGCGGCCCCGGGGATGTGGGGCCTTCCTCCCGGGGTGCCCCCATGTCCCAACCCCCCTCTGGAGTAGGCCACAAGTCACAAGACAGAGTGTGAAGGGCCCGGCAGCAGCAAAACATGAGGCAGAGAGTGGCACAATGACACAGGTGTAGGGCCGGCAGCAGCCACACAGCACCATGAGGTCAACATTGGGACAAGACATTAATGGAAAAAA
>JAODAL010074792.1:0-14237 GCA_025379985.1 Phyllomedusa bahiana
CTATCCCTGGCTATAGGGGCTACTACGTGGCTACAGGGCTATTACATGGCTACCATATGAGATGCTATAGCTGGGGAGTTTGTATAGAGAGATTTTGGTTGGAAAATGCTGATAAAGTGAGGAGTCTTAAGATATTTGTTTTGTAAATTTTACAGTGAAGAGTCGGGAGTAGTCTTCATGGCGTCTGGGACAGATGGAGAAGAAGAAGAAGAGAAAGAGAACAACTCTTCAGAGACGTCTCCTGTGAGTCACTAGATATAATCTTACTGTAACCATTTATATGTCTGCAGAGTCTGTGTTCAGCGGGTATCCACCACTGTATGCTGGTACTATTGGTTGAAGTATAATGGTTTGTATTCAGTAATGGTCAGTTTGTATTATTCAGTCACTATGTGCTGGTGATATGTGGTCACGGTGTGGCTGGAGTTGGTCACTCTGTCGTGATATGTGGTCATGGTGTGGTGGGTATTATTCGGTCACTGTGTGTGGTGATATGTGGTCTTAGTGGTCTTGGGATTCTGGTTTCGTGTGAGCATGTTATTTGGTAACTGTATGACTATTATCTAGTAATTTTATATGTAGCCGAGTGTGGTAAAGCTTCCTGTATATTTTAGATTTGGTTGATGGTGATACACTGTGTTTCATTATGGCGCATTATGTTACATAGAGGGGGGGGGGGGGGCGAAATTTCTTAACCTCGCCCTGAGTGAAATTTAGGCTAGGAACTGCCCTGCCTGTATTGGGGTTAATTATAGCCTAGGGACACAATAGACGTATAGGTATTAAGGTTAACATTAGGGATAGAGGTTCGGGAGTTAAGGGTGTTCGTAGGGTGAGTTTTTGAGGGAGATCATTCAGTAGAATTCCTGCGGGACAGTTATTGCCATTATTCTCCCATTTCTGGAATGTACCCACATTTTGTTCTTTACCAAACCAGGCACCTGTTTTCGTCCACCCACTTTCTTTTGTTCGAATCATCTAACGATGGGTCTTTTTATTGACACAGTTCATGCTGCTTTTTCATGTGACTGCTGGGGTACTTCCTTGTGTTCCTTCCAGTTGTATGGAGTTCAAAAGCATTGTTACAATTCTACAGTATTAAAACAGCACTAAACTTCTAAATAAGTTATTAAAAAAAAACACAAGATAGTCTCCTTCCCAATGTTTGTCAGTCCGTAGGATTTTCTGCATGTTCCTGATACAGTCTTATAGAAAACCTTGAAGGAACAGCAAGGTACAAGGAGGTAAACCTGATGTTCTTAGTTACAACCTGCACATGTTTTCTTTAAGGTTGTGTCAACAACACCCCACTGGATTTTGGTTGGTTTTTCAGGGTATTCAGTACTTTGAAAATAGGACCGTACCCAGCGATGTGTAGCCCTCAACAGAAAATCTGTGCTGTTGTCTACACAGCATGGACTTTTTAGTGAGGGTTTCCAAAACCTAAAATTGTCCGGCGGAATATAGAACATGTCCGGCGGTGATGCGCAGTTCAGCACTGTGAAAATGCTGTCAGATTTTGGGCAGCATTTTCAATTTGCTGTGTAGACCTAGCCTAAAAGTTTGCATGTATGCAATGTATATTGTTGTGTTGCATGATAAAGAAGATACACCCACTTTTAACTTTATGGTTTTGCATATATGGACATAATTTAAATAACATCTGGAGTGACATGTCCCATTATGGCTGCGCCATTTTTTTTGGTGCGTTTTGCGCCAAAAAACTGTTGACGCCCCATGCTCTATATAAAGTAACTGCAGTACACCAAAACTAGGTACATTATATGCTAGGCACGATACATTTGATTGTGCCTAAAGCAGGCGCATCAAATATGCTAGCACTAATATGCTATGCGCCTAAGTTATGCAACGCACCTAAATTAGGCACATCAATAATAGTAATGCAAGGTGTACCAGACGCCAGATTTTTAAGAGATTTCTTATTCAAGTGCAATATAAACTCATTTAATGCGCCTTAAAACTGGCATGGTGGTGCCTCTTTTCTGACATGTCGACCCTGGTCTTTAGGAAAATCCAACACATGTCAAATTAGGGTATGTTCACACGGCTTATTGCCGCGCGATAGTACGCGCCGCAACTCGCCGTGTGTTTTGGAACCACGTGGTGATCAGCGTGTAATTCCAAAGCACGGCAGGGCCGGCACTCGGCCAACCCCATTGACAGGCATTGTTAGCGGTGTGTAAGCGCAATACGAGGCAAACTGCGTGCCAAAATACGCTGCAATTTAAGCTGTGTGAATATACCCCTACACCGTGTTATTATTTATTTACCAAAAACATAGGCCAAAATAGAAAAGCCTTGTGTAAACAACTAAGCAAACCCAATGAATCAATAGTTTGTAGAAAAACCTTTAGTAGAAATAACTTGGAGCTATCGTACTCTGTATGACTTTACCAGTTAGCAATGGCATGTGACAAGTGTGGAATTAATCTGGTGAGCAAGTGGTTTTGTGATTTTATGACATTTTTCTTTTAGCGCATTTTTTATGATCTCGAAAAATTCTTACCAACTTTTGTGCCTCATCTGAGAATTACAAAAAAGAAAAGTCCAGCGTTCCAAAGAAAATCCAGTAACTTTATTGAGGATACAAACAAATCCACACAGGAACAACAGAATACATGGAGTCAAATGAATGGCTTACGCGTTACGAGCTGAGCACAAGCCCTTAATCATAGCATGCTTCGTTTGTGTTATTCAAATGAGACAATAAATACAAACATTGGAGACAATAAAAATTGTTACAAAGATGTGATTAATAAAAAGATAAAAATCTAAATAACAAAGAATTCCGTCTTTTGTTCATGCCCCAGTGATAGTGTGTTTCAAATAAAAATATATTATAAACTTCTCTTTTCACGAGTTTTCTTTGGTGATTGCCACCCCTGAATCATCTGCAGATGAGCTGAATTTATGTATATCTAATAGTCAATTGAACCTTTCATGTTCCTGAACCTAAAGATAGACACTAGCATAGACTCCGGAAAAGCAGACGATTACCTCAACATTGCTAATCTGAATTGAGGATAGAATGTCAAACATTTTCGACAGCAATGCTTAGTATACCCAGGATACTGTTGACATCAATATTTATCTGTCTAACATGGAGAAACTTCTAATGTGTGAATCCAAGACCTGGTGGGAATTATCCAATCTGTGCAAATGCTCAAAAAAATTATGATACCCAGAGGTTTATGTATTTCTAAATTTCCCACATTTGTATACAATGATGTTTTCCTCAAAGAATGGGAAGTCGCATTAAGTGATTTTTCACTGCAGCTTATAAACCTAATTATTGCACAGGAAGAATTATTGCTTGAGGATATCCGTAAGCAAATTAAAGAGCTTCAGAGTACCACGTCTTCTCTTACTAACACGCCAATTTTTGCTTCATTACAAAAAGGCATCATTGACAACTTGACTAGAATGGATAAAAAAAATCTCTGACGCCAAATAACTGAAATTTATGCAGGATTAACAGGATCATGATTTTGTGTGTAAACAGTAAAGGTCTTCTACTCATGTTTCAACACCAAAATCAATTTAAAAAAAATTCCAATATCGTTAAAACAGAAATACATCTAGGGTTAACTTTAGTTCTCTAGAGTCGGAATCCTATAACATGGCATTCGAAGTTTGTGATTTACCTGATGGAACAAATACCAAACAATCAGAAAATCATCCCCTGGGTCAAAGTTCTTATGAAAGACAGTAAAAAAAATGCAGGGTGCGGTGCAAACATCGCCTCAAACTGATATTCGTGAAGAAAAAAACAGATAATTTAAAAGTGTGGGTGACATGCCTAGTGACACTAACAATGATCATGTTGTTCCAGAAGATAACAACATTGTTTATTCCTATATGCCTACCTTAGTTTCTAATGATGTTTATTCCTCGATCTTGTTTGAGGATTTGGTGGCTATGTCCAAACTACAAACTTTACAGGTGGAGTCTTCCAACATTTCTAGTACTATTGACCCCCTTTCCTGTTTCCAGAAACCCCCTTTCCTGTTTCCAGAACACATTTTCACCCTTTGCAATCCCATGCCCTTACATTGGATTATTTTCAAGAACTCGTAGAAAATGATCTGATTTATTTTTTTTTGTAAAAATGTGACTAATGATATACACAATTTAACCACTGACAAACGTAATGCCCTTAAACAGCTTAAATCAATGCATGACATTACTATCCATCATGCGAATAAAGGTGGTGCAGTGTTAGATGTGCATATTTATTATAATTGTAATCTAAAGATATTTTCTGATGTTAATATTTACCGTAAATTGTCATCTGATCTCACTAAAGTGTTCCAACATTCCTTTATATCTTTGGTCCAGGAGAGGGTCCAGATGGGATTTATTACAAAAAAAATCAGAATTTTTAGTGCCACAGCACCCAGTCACTCCTATTTTGTATTCATTCCCTTAAGTTCAAAAATCCGGATTCGTACCTGGAATAGGGTTACTCAATGAGCACATATGATCTTGGGTGGATAATTATCTTTAGCCTCTAAAACCTCTGATCCCAGGTTTTCTTAAGGACACCAAATCCACTCTTATTAATTTATCCAAGATTCAGTGTCTCAATCTTATGCCTGGATAATAGCAGTTTTTACATCACTGTATACTATAATTCCGCATGATTTAGCCGTGATAGCATTGCAATGGTTCTTGAGTCCATATAGTAATTACAGTAGTGATCTTTCTCAATACATTATTTTAGTGGTATCTTATCAGACTCATAATTTTTCAATGTTCAACAGAATATATTATATACAAATCCTTGGTGCAGCGATGGGGGTGAAATTTCGCCCTAGCTAGCTAACATATTTATGGCTTGGTGGGAGTCCCGCTCTTCATTTCATTTATCTAATCCATACAGACAGTCTATCGTTTGGTTTTAGAGTTAGACAACCTAATCTTCATTTGGCAGGGTCGTCAGTCTGACATTCTGAAATTTTTTGAACCAGAATTCTTTTGGTATAAAATTAACTATTATACAGAGTGTGCATCATATTCCATTTTTGAATCTTATTCTTTTCCATGATGGGTCAAAAATTGTTTCTAAAACATTCGGCAAGTCTACTGTGAAGAATGCAATACTCCATGCCCGATGGTGCCACCCACAGCATGTCATTTGTAACATTCCAGTGGCTGAAGTGATCAAGGCCCAACATAACTGTTCTAATTTTTCCGATATTCAATCTGAAGTTGGAAGTATATTGGAAAGATTGTTATGAAGAAAATAACCTGGTGTCTTACACATGCCTCCAAAACTGCCACTGCTGTCGACAGAGATTCTCTTTTACAATTCAAACAAAACCTAAGTAAAATGCTAAAAAAAACTCCTATTACCTTATCCACTACATATAGCTTGGATTTGAATCAAGTTTGGGGAATGATTTGTTAATATTTGCCAATTTTGATAACTGACCCATAATTTATTAAATCATTACGGGAAGGATGTTAGTATGTAGCATGGCGGGAACCTACTATCGGACAATTTTTATCTCCCAGCCTGTTTACATCCCAACCTCATGACAATGCATCTTGGCTGAGATACCCCCACAACTATATTTGGGTTTCCTCGCAGGTCACTTTGTGTTCTAATCAGTTGGTGTGTAAGGTAAAACAATGTTAATTATAATACCAAATATGTAGCATATACCATAACTTGCACCGAATGCAATCTGTGCTATTCAGCCTTTAAAGACGTGCATTAGAAAACATCTATTCAAAGTTCAGCACTCTGATTCTAAAAATGTATCAGCTTCCCTACATTTTGCATTACTAGTTCTTGAATAGAGAAGTTTACAAAATATATTTATTTATTTGAAACACGTCATCCCTGAGGTATGAACAAAAGACAAGACGTAATTCTTCATTACTAAGGTTTTTATCTTTTTATTAAACACGTCTTTGAAACAATTTTGATCGACTCATATTTTTATATTCATTGTGTGATTTCATTGATACGAATCATGCTATGGACTAAGGGTTTGTGCTCAGCCCGTAAGTCATAGGCCATGTCCCCACGGCACCGGTTTGTGGCTGGTTTTTCAGACGGTTTGCGGTTTTGCAGACCGTCTGAAAAACCGGCCACAAAAGAGCACAACGGGCTCCTATGGAAAACCCGTGCAGCAGTCCCCACTGGTTTTCTGCCCGGCGGTTCTTCCGCCCACGGGCCGCCCGATAAACATTCTACATGCACATTCTTCCGTCCGGTTTTCGGACGGAATATGTGCAAGTGAATGTGAAGGGGGAGGGCTTTTCTCTGCTTTTAAAGGAGGGCCTTGCAGAGAAACTCCACATTACAAGGGGATGGTGCTTAGCCAAAGGAACAGAATTTATCAATATTTTACTCCATTGCAGAAGTGGGAATCTCCTGCTATAGCCAGAATGTAAGGGGGGTATCCCTCTCTCTAACAGCATTTTTGATGTTTTCCCCTTATTTTTATTTTGTCCCCATTGTGTTCCACCTTTTGTGCCAGCATTTCTTTCCCTTTTTCTGAGCAGGCCTATCTTGCAGTTGAGACAATGGGTGTCAAGTCAAGTAAGAAAAACTGGTGAACTTATTACAATAGATTAACTGAAATGAATGGACACTGGTAGTTTTGACAGATCAGTATGGGCTGAAAGTGAATAGGAGATATATGAAGCAGTAGACACAGCGTATCCTTGGCAAATCCAAGGACTATCCTTGGCAAATCCAATGACCATACAGACTCACTGGATTGGTGGGGCAAAAGGAACAAGTTCTGAAGTATTGCTGTTTCTCTCATTATGCAACTCTGCAACAATGTTCTGGAGCATCCTTGCAGTCTTTGCAGCTATGTGATAATTGTGCAGCCCAGGAGTGGAGAGCCGCTGCCAGGTCAGCTGCCTGATTGCTAAATACACAGCGATTAATAACCACTGTGTATAAAGCCCAGTGGAGAGCCATCATGCTGTTTGCCTGGTGGTCCTGTGATCACTGGGACTAGGTAACTGCTAGGCCTTAACAGAACCAGATCAGCCTTCCAGTTAACACTGAGGGCAATTTTTCCTCTGTAAAAAAAAAGTTATGTAAACACACCCCTCAGTGGTATTTTACTAATCTTTTGGAAGGCTCAATGTGTAAAGCGCATACAAAAAAAATTAAATATAAGATAAAAAAAAAACGCTGCCCAACATTGCACTACTCCAACAACCCTGACACTATATATCACCTGCATAAAAACATCTGTGATGGAAAAGTGACACAATACTCCAAAAAATAGATGAAAAACAGACTTTTTTTATTTGTATTGTTGTTCTCTTATATTATTTGTTCTGTTTAAGTCAGATTATGCTTCAACAGGACGATTGACTGATTGATCACCTCAATTTGTTTTTTGTTTTTGAGGGTGTTTTGTATGTAAATTGCAATGCAAGTTTATGCCAACAGAATACTACAGGGCAGACATATTGTTGCATCCAGTTGCACCATCCTGTTTGGCATCCATTCTTTTAATATGATAAAAAAGCAGGATATTTCAACAGAATGGAAAAAAGTGATCTAGACCTAGCATTAATCAGTTTGTATAGTACTTATAGGTTGAAGAAGGCTGCTCTATTGAATGTATGTGCTTGTTTGCTCACTAAATATAGATTTAATGCAGGTTGTTAAATACCCAAAGTTATGTTTACACAAATGAATTGCATGGACTAATTATAGCTTTCAAATGAGCAAAGTGTGTCGAAAGATAAGGAGAAAAAATCTGCTTTATAAAACGTTTTTCATATAGCTACACAAGAAGAAATAAGTAGACTGTGGAGCCTAATATTTAAAGCTCCTTTATGTTTACTAAGATCTTAAAAAGACTGAAAACGTCTGTTTCTCAAATATACATTTGGGAGTGAAAATAATTAGAAATATAAAAGTGAAATAAAAAATGACCTTGCTAAATGTTTGCAAATGATATAACTTGAAATCACTCTTGATGAAGCTATTAATAGTGTAGTAGTATACATAAACAATGATAATCAGCTTCTTGCCAGCTGTTGTAACATGATACTGCTCAACAGTCAGGACAGGCAGGAGAGGGAGGGGGAGGGAGTCTACAGACAGAGACACCAAGCTGTCAGGGGCTGCCTTCATGACAAGCTTTATCTCTTCACATGTGTGTGATATATACAGTATCTCACAAGAGTACACCCCTCACACTTTTGTAAATATCTTTTCATGGGACAACACTGATGATATGACACTTCAATATGACGTAAAGTAGTCAGTGTACAGCTTGTATAACAGTGGAAATTTGATGTGCCATCAAAATAACTCAACACACAGCCACCAATGTCTAAACCACTGGCAACAAAAGTGAGTACACCTAATTTGCCCAATTTGCCATTATACCTCCATGGTGTCACGTGACTCAATAGTGTCACTAGGTCTCAGGTGTGAAAGGGGATCAGGTGTGTTAATTTTGGTGTTATGGCTCTCACGTTCTCTCATACTGTTCACTGGAAGTTCAACATGGCACCTTATGGAAAAAAAACTCTCAGAGGATCTGAAAAAAATAATTGTTGCTCTACATAAAGTTGTCCAAGGCTATAAGAAGAGTGTAAACAGCTTGAAACTCAGCTGAAAGACTACACAGTGGTTTAACAAGACAGGTTCCAGAACAGGCCTCGCCATGGTCGACCAAAGAAGTTGAGTGCTCATGCTCAGTGTCATATCCAGATATTGTATTTTAATAGACAAATAAGTGCTGCCAGCATTGCTGCAGAGGTTAAAATGGTAGGGGGTCAGCCTGTTAGTGCTCAAAGCATACACCGCAGACTGCATCAAATTGGTCTGCATGGCTGTCGTCCTAGAAGGAAGCCTCTTCTAAAGATGATGCACAAGAAAGCCTCCAAACAGATTGCAGAAGACAAGCAGACTAAGGACATGGATTACTGTAACCATGTCTTGTGGTCTGATGAGACCAAGTTACACACATTTGGTTCAGATGGTGTCAAGCGTGTGTGGCGGCAACCAGATAAGGAGTACAAAGACAAGTGTGCCTTGGCTACAATCAAGCATGGTGGTGGAAGTGTCATGGTTTGGGGCTGCATAAGTGTAGCCATCTGTGGGGAGCTACAATTCATTGAAGGAATCATGAATGCCAACAAGTACTGTGATATGCTGAAGCAGAGCATGATCTCCTCACAATGACCCGTCTTGCTAAAGAAAATGAGGGTAAAGGTGCTAGACTGGCCAAGAATTTCTCCAGGCCTAAATCCTATTGAGCATCTGTGGCGCATCCTCAAATGGAAGGTGGAGTAGTGAAAGCTCTCTAACATCTATCATGTTTGTAATGTGCGTGGTACAGAGCCTGAGTTTGCGGGAGAAGCAGCACAATACTCAGCATTACCAGATTTGGCCATTTTAACAGCACTATGGGCCCCTGGGCAAAACAGCACATTGGCACTGACATTACACCAGGCTATATTATATCACATGCAGCAAAGCATTTTATTTGTCAACATAATCCCAACTTATGGTCTTTTCAGTCACTTTATGTATATGCAGTTGTTTTTATTGCTGTGCGTTGTTGCCCAGCAATCTCAGAACACCGGAGTTAGCTTTAGCCTGTATCACAGATGCCTTTCTCTTCTGTCCTACGGCTTGTTCCCCTGGGTTGGAATACATGCCCCTACAATGTCACCGAACAGCTTCCTGGCATGGGTCACGTGGCATGTCACTTCTTGCTGATGCTCTCATCCCATGTCAGCCTACACACAGGTGTTGGGAGAGATTGCTTGGTGGGCGGTAAGTTTACCTGCTTAGTGTATTTAAAGCTGTTCAATATTCTATTAATTTGCTACAACTAAGAACATTCAGTTTGAAACGTGTCAGTAAGGTGTGCATTTTTTCGTATGGTATGTCACTGCCTTTTATCTTTTGTCATTAATAACTGTTGGTTTTATTTTTTGCTGGACAATGTTACAGTTTTTTCAAGTTCTGGGTGAGCATACCCTTAAGCACACCCAATTGTGCCCAATTTCCTCTAGCAGAGCAGAATCAAAACAGTCACAGTTGTTAGAGTACCCTGAAGCCTTGAAAAGTATGGATGCCTGGAAGAGCGCCAAGAGAGGTGAAATGTTTAGAGTATGTCCCCATCCAAACTTCAGCCACCTTGCTGTTGGTGGATAGGCCCTCACAGTTTCCCTCGATTTCCAAAAATTTCCCCTTATGTAGCAGAAATGCACTTTGAAATAATTCATACCATCAATGTACCTTCACATGGCTGAATTGTATGCTGATTCTGATGCGGATATAGCACTGAATGTGGCACAGAACCAGCATCCAAATCTGACTGCAATCCGCCTCACATTGTTTCTAATGCACAATCCATGTCACAATGCACACAACGCTGATTTTCGTTGGCATGGATTTCTTTCAGCGTTGAAAAAATTCTGAATACTCACTTAGTATTCTACTATACTCACCCGGAAAGAATTCGCTCTTTCTAAAATCAAACCCAATTATACAAAGTTTTATCCATCTTTAAATTTTAGTAATATTTTTAAAAAAAGTTTGATCCTCACTAAAATACTTGAAATAAATATGATATTTTAACTTTTATGAACTGGGCCCAGGAGTTTATCCAATAATTTCAAGTCCTTATAAACTTATAAAATATATTTATAAGCATAAAAACAGTATCCTTCATTGATAAATTTCATAAAGGAATAAGTGGAAATAAAAACAATATTATGATTATTTAAGTATATAAGTCTTTAAGGAACTTTTTGGTCCAACATCCAGAAATAAAATAAATTTAAAAGGGTTTTTGGGGTTTTACTGGAATTTATAAAATTAGTTCTGCTCAGGTGTCCCATTATATCTAGCATCTTAGAAAGTTAGTTATTTTATGTATAAATATTATTATTTAATTATATATTTTATATATATTTTTTTATAACATATAAAACATAACACTAAATATACTCAACACAGCTCTGGAAAAAAAAATTTAAAAGGACCACTGCAAAATTTTCAGTTGCTTAAAAATTTTCTCCCAAAATTGAAAACAAAAAAATTTTTATTTTTTGTGTAAAAAAGAGATCTTCAAATTAAAAAAAAAAGCAGTGCTATATTTCCCAAATTAAAGCAAAGAAAACAAGTTCAAATTTTTTTTTAGAAACAATAGACTAAATTTTTAAGTCCCGGAAGTTTCAAATTCCTTTTTGGCTATCCTTGCACTTGCCTAGTGCAAAAGGGGTTGGAAGACCATAGCAGGTTTTTTTTTACTTTCCTTCATTAAAAAAAATTTGTTTAGGGGGATCACCTACAGAAAAACATTTAAATAGAATGAGGTTTTTTTGGTTGGGGTTCAATGGGGCACTGGAATGGAATGTCCATAAGAATGTAAGGGATGTGATTTTTGAAAAAAATTAGGGTCTCTTAATTTTTTCCAGAGCTGTCCTTTTTTATTTGCCGGGCTAAATACCTACGCAGCTTATAACGAGGCTATCTCATGAGGCTATACACCATAAACTACCTCCTAAAAAGGGGTTTTATAAACTTCTCAGGGGGGTTTAACCCCATTTTTCCCAGAGGGTGTTATATACCAAAAGGGGGCATGACCCACATTCTTACACAGGGACATATATCTACCTTTTTACGGGGGGGTAAAAAATACAGGTGAATATATACCATTCCTAAAGGGGGTATAAAAACTACCTTGTGGGCCATAACCTTCCCACTAGAAAACTATAAACCCAATCCTTAATGGTGGGCCCCCATTCTATCATTACTTAATGGGGGACGCCCCTTTTTTATGTAGGAGTTGGTGGGGAAGCTTTGTGTTTTTTTGTGATAAAATTTTTCAGAGACAAATTGTGTTGGGGAAGTTTTATGGCGTTGAGGGAAGAGAGAAAAAAAGAAAAAAATTCTCATGAGAGAAGGAAAGATCATCAAAGGGGAAAACGACTCATCAAAAAAACTCTTCCCCGAGTCCCCGGGATATCAGGGTTATTTTTTCTTCTGGTTGGTTTAGTGCTATATTTAGGCTGTGATGGGACTGATGACAGACAGGTGTTTGAGAGGTTAGACAATATGGAGACAGAATGTGAATCCTTAAATTGGGCGTTTTTGCAAAAATACAATTTTGGTTTTGAACACTGTATTTGTGGAAAAAATGGTGAATTTTGTTCGGAGGTAAAAATTTAAACAGTTAAATTTGAATGTACGTAGTGTGGGGTGACCCCCCAGAAAATTTCCCCTAGTTGCCTTTTAACCTGCTAGTCCAACACTGGTTCCACCCTCTTTGTTCTCTCTAATGACACACTGCCCAAAATATGTAAAAAAAGTTTTTTTTCCTTTCCAATTGTTTTTTCCCTCATTTTTTCCCCCCCCATGTCTAGGTTTTGCATTTTTCTGATTTCCAATACACAGACTTCATATAATAGTGCCCCAGACCAATAAAAGGGGGGGGCTAACTAAATCCCAAAACCCTTTCATGACTAGTATGGGAAAAGACAAAAAATTACAGCAAAGTCTGTGACCACGAAAAATATTTAAAATGGGGCATTTGGGTAAAAATGAAAAATTTGAAAAGTTAGCATTTAGCATGCTTCAATAACAATCTTGGTAAAAGTCTGATCTCAGAAAAACCTTTTAAGACTCATGCAGTCTGCAGAATACAGCAGATAATGAAAACATAGGAAAGACATTGGATTTTTCTAGCAACTCGAAGTCTATCACTGCACTGTGGTCAAAGCTTTTTATGGATTCAGAACGTGTCTTGGATGTCTTGTGCTGATAAAATGTTTGTCTTAGAAAGGACTAGACAAGAAACTCTTGATATTGATCATTTCATTAAGCTGCTTGTTATTTATAGAATCAAATCCCAATAAATACTCCTTTCACAAACACTATTATCTGCTTTTAGATACTAACCAACATTTTTTTTCAGCAATTTTCTTTCCCTAAATTTCCCCCAAAGAAATTTAATATTCTATATGTAACAAGAGCACTAAAGGGGTTTTCCCCCCAAAGGCACTTAAATCAAAAAATGTCTAAAGGTCTGTATATACAGGTTTGGAAAAACCCCTCCCAAAATTTTCAGTTTCTTGTTTTTTCTTCAAATGGTATTTTTTCTTTGAGAAAAATGTACTTTTTTATTTTATTATAAAACTCTGACAACATGTCTCCGAAATTCAAAGCAAAACTTTTTTGTATTTTTGTGCAGAAAATGAGAAATCTTCAAAAAAAAAAAAAGGGAAGCGTGCATTGACCTCAAATAATGTAAAAAGAAAAAAGTTATATTTTTTTGGGAAAACAATAAGAAATTTTTTTAAGTGGAAGAGTTTTCTTTTCAACGCTTTTGGGCATGGTAAAGTTATTTTTTCATTCAAATTCTTTTGGCCTATTTAGCACTTGTTTTTTCCTCCAGCTTGTCCTTTTTGCAAGGGGGGGGGGTTTTGGGAAAAAAACCCACAGCAGTGTTTTTTATATTTCTTCTTTAAAAAAAGATTTGGTTGGTGATCCCCAAATTGAGTAATTAAGTAGAATGAGGTGTAATTTTTTGGAATTCTCCCACGGAAGGGTGGCCGTAAGACAGTAAGATGGATTTTTAGAAAAAGGCAGTGGTCTCTTAATTTTTTCCAGAGCTGTAAGTATTCTGGTTTTAAAGGTTGGTGTAATACCAGTACAACCCCTTCCCATGAGCCCCATTAGCTATACAGACCTCATAAAAGGGGATCCCTCATTCAGGACCTCCTTTGTAAGTTAGAAAGCTGATTGTGTTTTTTACTCAGGTGATCCTATCCCATCACTCTATTAAATGGTTGGTTATTCATTTCAATGGACCTCAAGTAGTGCTACAAGTCTCTTGCAGCAGCCAATTTCAATTTTAAAAAGTTTATCTTGATGGTTTATTCATTATATTACTGATAAATATTCCAGGATGTCATAAAAGCGTTAGAGTGGGTCCCTTTGTCAGGGAAAAAAGGGGGCCTTATTCTTGTTAAATGGGTTGTACCCTCATTAAGGTTAGACACAAAACATTACATATGATTTAGTTAAGCCAAATAATATATCTGTCATGGAAAATAAACCTCACATCACCTTGTGTCCCTTTTCCTAAAAGCCCCTCCCCCTTAGTCATCGCTTTTGGGTAAGTGGCGGGCTTCTATTGGCACATAACTATTTCAACTGACCAGACCTTCAGTTCACGTCACCACCTTACTTTTAGCACTCCTGG
>JAODAL010074793.1:0-14236 GCA_025379985.1 Phyllomedusa bahiana
GGGAGGGGGTTTTTGTAGGAAGGCACAAGGTGCGGGGGTGGGGGAAGGGGCCCCTATGTGTCCCCCGATCTGTCTAAGGGGGCGGTTTTTTTAAAGCCCATTTATTTTGGTGTAGCGGCAATTTGGCCAATGAAACGTTTTGTATGTGTGTATGGGAGAAAAGGCCCTAATCCGGGTCGGGCTTTATTGGAGCAGTCCCGTAGAGTTGGGTGGGAAGGGCTGGGTCCCACAATCCCGGTTTCCCGGGGTTACCCGCCCTAAAAATTTAAAGGGAGCCCGGCTCAGGTGGAAGGGGGTGGTTTCCATTCCTTTAAAAAATGTCAAATGGGGGTTTGGGGGAGGGGGGGGGGTGGGGGGCCAGAGCTGGGCCTTGGAAGTACTCAGAGACCAGCATACGGTATTGTGAGGAAAAAAAGGACTGTGATTTTGTTTTTTTGGCTGAAGCAAGCCCTGCTGTTTTTTTCCTTGTTTATAAAAACCCATGCCAAAAAAACCTGCAGTATTGGGCCCTTTGAATTTAAAACCCCCCCGTTTGAGCTAATTCCCAAAAACCCAAAATATATATTTAACTATAAATATATATATATATATTACAAAAACATTCACAGTAGATATCCCTTTCTTTTGTTAGGTCCTTTTTGTAATGTACTTTTATTAAGGTTTTGTAGTCTTCCCGCATTCTACATCAGCTGTTTGATGACATGGGCTTTAATATTTTGTGTTTTTGACATAAAGGGAAAAAAACTCTGTGTGGGGGCCCCGGAGATTGGGGGACCAAAAGGGGGGTTTTAAATTTTAAAGGGCAGCCCCTTTTAAGCCCAAAACTTTGGGCCCCCCCTCCCAAGGCTTTTAATTTTGAGGTAGCAACAGGGGTTTGCATGGAATGAAGGTTTGGGAGGGGGGGAAAAAAAGGGTAAAGCACAGCAAAAAACCCGGGGCTTTAGTTTTACAAAACAAAGGTAAACAGACTTTAACAGAAGTTGCTGTTGCTTGGGGTGCAGAGGGAAGGGAGGTTTTGTATAGTTGGGGAAAAAAAAATTGGCAAAAAAAATTATAGGGGAAATTTTAAGGAAGGGTTTGGCAAGAAAACTAAGTAAATTTTTGGGGGGTTTACTGGACAAAACCCCTTTTAAAAAGAGAAAAGTCCCTTTTTCAAAGGGCAGCCAGGAAAAACAAAAACAAAAGATGATAACCCAACCTGTTATGTATCACAATGGGGGCCATGTTAAAAGGGGTTTTCTCACTACTGGATTTCTTTTTTGGTTAAAGATTTGCAAAAATAAGGGCACTTTGTAAATGTTTCCATTAACAATGTCCTCCTATTCCTAGATATCCCCCTTTTTATGGGGTGCATCAGCTCTTAGGGCGCGTAAAAGCTACAGACCTGGGTTGGGGTTTTTCCCCGATTGGCTTCCAGAAGGTTGGGTATTGGGTACAAAACCGTTTTATTTCCCGTGAAACCTGAAACCGGGTAAACAAGGACCCTTTAATTCCAAAAATGAAAAAAAAAAAAAAAAAATAAAAAAGGAAAATGAGAAAAAAAGGGACTGTGGTAAGGGGGGGAAACAATTGGGAGTGAGACAAACCCCCTTTTTTTTCTTTGTTTTTACCCCGTAGTGTCCGGGTGGAGGGAAAAAAGATTAATATGCTCGGGGATGTCCCTACGACATATTCAAAAAACTCTTTTGGGTTCCCAAAACCTAAAACCCCTTTTGTCCGAGGTATTTTGACTCGGTTTTTTTAATTTTTTTTTTTTCTCTGACAGATTTACAGTCAGAAGGGCATCCCCTTCTTTTTATGGGGGTTTTGGGCGGGGGATCTGATATAGAAATTTTTGGGTGGTTTTTTTACCTGGAAAACAGCGGATTAAATTTTCCATTTAAAATTTAGAAGTTAAAAAACTGCCCCCTCTTATCACCAAATGAACAAATAAAAGGGCCGGGATGCCCCAAATGCGTCGTGTCCCAAAACTTTTGGGAATCTGAATGCGTTTTTACTTTTTAATAACATTGGAATAAGGAAAGCTTTTTCAATAAGAAGTCTAAGGCCTTTCAACGCGGATTTGGCCCCGGTTCCCGGTTCCCCGGACCGAACCCCGCCTCCCGCCCGCAAAACCGCGTCTCCGCACGGGGTTTGGGCACGGGGGCTGGGGGTTTGGGGCCGGCTTTTCGGGGGGGTTTGCCCCCCGCAAATTAGTAGGGAGGGGGAAAACCGCACCGCCACCGCCACCAAAAACCCGCGGGCCCCGGCTAGGATCCCGTCAAGAATTGAAGAAGTTCTCAAAAACGCCGGGGAAGGGAGCAATTTGGGGCGTGGTTTTGGCCGGGAAAACCGCGTCGGAACCCCCGGCCCTGACCCGGTCAAAACCGCGTGTGAACATGCCCTGACCTTTCCGGTTGGCTGCGTGAAACAAGCTTTTCTTGGATTATTGAGAATTTCTAAGGTTTTTGCCAAGACTGGCATTTTTGGAATCCGACCTCAAGAAAATCCAAATCTTTGGGGGACTATAACTTGGATTTACAATTTGAGGTCTATGGGGATGGTTTACAGTCAGAATTTTAAAGTTTTTAGAACCCAAAATTTGCATAAAAATTTTTGTTGTGTAAACAGACCCCTCCATGGATTACAATTGAGCCTAGGGTTTCGCAGCAGAACACCATTCAGTTCATGGTTCAGGGATTGTTTGTTATAAAATGGTCCTTAGATCTTCATGTGGTGGTTCCTCTCTACAGAGCGCTTAATGGAAAAATAAGAGAACCTCTGGACATAAAAAACTACTTTTTACTAAGAATTTTCTTTGATGTTCTATTTTTCTTTTTTTTATTTTCTTTAGAAAAAGCAATTATTCAGCACAATCTTCTGGCGCCTGAAAACATCCACTTTCATCTTTCTCACAAGCTTGTTATGAGAATTTATCAAGTATCAATTAGTTCTCTTTTTCTCTTCCTATTTTATGAAGCTTTTGAACGAATTTTTACTGCAATTGTTTTATATTTTATGTCTAAACACATAAGTTCTGTTAAAGGTCCATGCACACAATCCTCCTAGAGACCCCTATAAGAGCTCATGGAAGCAGGGCAGTTCCTAGGCTAAATTGCACTCAGGGCGAGGTGAAAAAAATTCGCCTCTCCCACCCCCCACGATGCAACACATTGCATCACCATAAACCCAAAACTAAAATATCAAAAATCTTTAACCACAATCTGCTTCATATAAAACTACAAATAATAGTCATAAAATTACCAAAAGCACTGCTACACCCCAAATCCCCGGCTAAATACCAAAGTCCTACTAAGACCCCCATACACCAACACATAAAGGGCCCCAAAGTATGAATCCCGCCCGGGGGTGGGGGGACCTTTCCGCCATTTTCCGGGGGGAATCTGCGCCTGATTTATGTCGGGGGGGGCCCTCATACATGCATTAAAATCCCCCCCTGCGTGTTTTTGGCCAGTGCGGGTCCGAGGCGCAGTGCGGCCCGCCCCTATATTCGCGCCGGGGGTAGCCCTCATACATCGGGGAAAAGTCCGCCCGCCTGGGCCCGTGTTGGGGCACAGTGCGGGGGAAACCCCCCCCAAAATAATTTAAAAGGCCCCCCGGGTTTACAGTGCGGGAATGGGGGCATGCGGGGCTGGGGGCCGGATTAAAAAAAGTTTTTGAGCAGACAGGCTGGAACAGGAAAATCATTCCCCTGTCGGTGCAAATATGAATCAAAAAAGGCCTTTATAAAGGGGTTCACATTCTCAGGAAAAAAGCTGAAACCTAAAAAAAAAAAAATAAAAAAACAAAATCATTTTCCCAAAATCCAATTTAAAATAGGTTTGGGAAAATTTCCCGGGGGAAATACAGTAATTCAAATTTGAAAGTATTCTGATTTTTCCGGCAGAACCAGCCAAACAGAAAGGAGCGAAGTGAACCATAAAAAACCCATGGGGAAGTTTAGACCAATCAGAATCCACGGGGGGATAGTTAAAAAAACGTAAAAAAAGCTGAAAAAAAGCTGATTGGTTAAGCTACCGGGGGGCTTGGGTACTCAGCCAACAAATAGGGGCACAAAGGGCCCATTCAGCCTTGGGGAAATTTTGACCCAACAGAAAGGGCGACAAAAAACCATTCTAGTCTTTGGAGAAGTTTAGACCAATCAGAATCCCGGGGGGTAAATCAAAAAAACAGTAAAAAAACAGAAAAGAGCGATTGGGGTGAGCTAGGGGTCTGGCTTCCCCCCAATCAGAACGCGAGCTACTTCTCCCATTATAGTCTATGGGGGGGTGGGCGACTGTTATTCGGCACTCAGGCCCCGGGGCGGGATGAAGTATTTAAAAAAAAAAATTATTTTATTAAAAATTAAAACATTTTCAGAAAAAAGCAGAACCCTTCTTTTTAAATAAAAAAGTTAAAAACCCGAAAAACGCTTTGTCGCCAAGGGCCGGCCCCAAAATAGGGAATTGCAATGAGAAAAATTGCCCGGGAAATACAGTAATTCAAATTGTTTAAAATATTCTCATTGGTCGGGAGAACCCCAATGAAAGGGGCGACAAAGGCCCATTATATCCTATGGAGAATTTGACCAACAAATAGGGCACAGTGGCCCATTTAACCTATGAAGGAGTATTAACCAATCAGAATAGGACACAAAGTCCTTATATCCTAGGAGAAGTTTGGACCAATCAAAATCAAGGCGGGACAGTTCAAAAATACAGAAAAAAGAAAACAGCTATTTGCTATAGCGGTGGGGTGGCTATCCCAGCCCAAACAGAGCGGGAGCTCTTCCCCCATTAACTATGGAGGGGAATGGGCGCAACCCCGAAAAAACCCGGGCCCACACCCGTCGGGTAAGTGTTAATTTCAAACAAATTTTTTTTTTAGTTAAAAAAATTATCAGAAAAGACCCAAACCCCTTTTTACAAAAAAGCAGTTTTAAAAAACCCAACAACGCTTTGTCGCCAGACCGGGGTACAAAGGGAATTTCAATAAGGAATCGGGGAAAAACAGTAATTCAAATTGTTTTAAGCATTCTCATTGGTCGGGGATAAAACCAGCCAACAAATAAAGCACAAGTCCCATTATAAACCCATGGGGGAGATTGACCAAACAAAAAGAGCCAAAAAATGTCCCCCTTAATTTCCTATGGAAAAAAATGGGCCAAACATATCAAAGCGGGACATTCAAAAAACAGTAAAAATGCAAAAGAGCTGATTGGTTAAGCGGGGGGGGGTGGGGCCCCTTCCAATCAAGGGACTACTTCTCATAGAGTTTTTATGGGAAAAAAATTCGAGCGCCTCTGTATTGGCTAAGTTAAAAAGGGCGCCGTTATTTTTTACCAATGGAAGCGGCGACGCTCCCATGGGTTTTCTAAACAATCTGAATCAAATTTTTACAGGGCCCAAATCAAATTATAAACCTAAAAAATTGTCCCCATGTTTATATAAAAGAATAAAATATGGGGGTTACGAAAAAAAAAATTAAAAAAAATAAAATCATGTTTAATTTTTATTTTCGTTAGCCAAGGGTAATAGTAAAGGGTGAACAAAAAAAGAAATAACCAAGATTTTATGTTTAATTTTTTTTTTTCGTTAACCCCAATTTTATTCGTTTTATTAACTCGGGACAACTTCTGAGTTTTATAATTTATTTTCGGCCGGTACATTTTGATTTTAGTTGAAAGAAAACCCTTTTGGACTGCTCGCTCTCCATTGGCCAAAAAAGGCGCCTCTTTTAACTTAGCCCAAACACAGGGCCCTCAGAATTTTCTTTTCCCCAAAAAACTCTATAAAAGTACTCGCCTTGTTGGCTAAGCGGACGAGCCCCCCCCCGTTCAACCAATCATCGTTTTTGCATTTTTTTGTATTTTTTAACTGTCCGCCTTTAATATGTGGTCAATTTTTCTCCCCTAGGATATAAAGGACATTGTCGCTCCCATTCTGATTGGTCAATTTTTTTCCCCTAGGTTTTAATGGGACAAATTGTCGTCCTATTCTGATTGGTGGGTTTATGCCCACCCAATGAAAAAGCTTAAACAATTGAATTACTGTATTTCCCGGGATTCTCTCCATGCAAATTCCCCATGTAGCCCGTTTTCCGGGCGACCCAAAGCTTGTTTTTCGGTTTTTAACTGCTTTATTTTTTAAAAAAGGGTTTTCCCCTTTATCTGTAATGTTTTACATTAATAAAAAAGTTTTCTTTTTAAATACTAATGCCGCCGGCGCTGAGTGCCGAATTTCAGGGCCCACTCTCCTAGACTAAAGGGAGAAATAGCCGCGTTCTGTTGGGGGGATAGCCAAGCCCCCCTAGCTCAGCCCTCGGCTCTTTTCTGTCTTTTTTTCTTAAATTTTTAATTATCCCCCCGTGGATTTCTGATTGGGGCAAATTTCCATAGGGCTAAAAAGGGGCTTTGTCGTCCTATTTGTTGGCTAGCTAGCCCAATCCCCGTACTCAGCCAATCAGCTTTTTCTGCATTTTTACTGTATTTTTTTAACTATTCCCGCCCTGGTTCGATTGGTCAAACCTTCCCATAGGTTTTTAAAGGTTCACTGTCGCTCCTATTCGTTGGCCCGGTTTATGCCGACCAAATGAAATAGGTTTTAGAAATTTTAATTTCTGTTTTCCCGGCAATTTCCAATAACATAAAATTCCGAAAATTGGCCCGTTTTAAAGGGGTTTTTAAATTTTTTTTTTTTTTTTTTTTATTTTTTCTTCGCCTTTTTCTGACCTGTTTTCCCCTTTTTTAAAAGGCGATATTTTCGGAAACACACTCCCGTCACGGAGGAGCGCCCCAGATTTCTGTTGGGCTTTTCCCCCCATGTTTGGGGTCCCGCTTTACTTCCCCGGGCGGAGATTTTGACCAAAAAAACCGGTTGCCTTCGGAGTGCCGAGCGCTGCAAATGCCCCCGTTTTGCCGACCGCCCTTGTACATTCCGGATTTTCGATGGCCGCGCCCCCCCGGAACCCTACCCCCCCGCCCCCACCCCCCAAAACCCCTTGCCCGCCCCCTTTATCGGGGAGCTGAAAGTGGCGAACACTGCGCCTAACACCGCATCCCTGCGTCCGACAGCGGGATTCGGGCCGGTAGGCGCAGTATACGCCAAAAAACGGGCGAAAAGCCCGATCATACATGTCGCCCATAGTGACCAAATACTACGACACCGTGACCACATAGTGACCGAATAATACTGTCACACCATGACCACATATCACCAGCACATAGTGACTGAATAATACAACATACCATTACTGAATACAAACCATTATACTTCAACCAATATTACCGTCATACAGTGGATACCAGTTGTACACAGGCTCTGCAGACATATAAGCGATTACAGTAAAGTTACATCCAGGCACTTACAGGAGATGTCTCTGAAGAGTTGTTCTCTCTCTTCTTCTTCTCTATCTGTCCCAGACCACCATGATGGCTTCTCCCGGCCTCGACTCTTCACTGTAGAATTTACAAAACATCTTAGACTCCTCACTTTATCAGCATTCCCTCTACCAAATTCCTATCTCTATACAAACTTTTCCAACTATAGCACCTCATATGGTACCATGTAATAGCCCCTGTAGCCCGATAGAAAGCCCCTGTAGCCAGATAGTTGTCCCTATAGCCAGTTAATATGTCCCCGTAGCCATGTAGTAGCCCCCTGTAGCCAGACAGAACCCTTTATAGCCAGGTAGAAACCCCTAATACCCAGGTAGTAGTCCCTTACAGCCAGGTAGATGCCCCTATAGTCAGGTAGTGCCCCTTACAGCCAGGTAGATGCCCCCTTACAGCAAGGTAGATGCCCCCTTACAGCCAGGTAGATGCCCCCTTACAGCCAGGTATATGCCCCTTACAGCCAGGTAGATGCCCCTTACAGCCAGGTAGATGCTCCCTTACAGACGGGTAGATGCCTTCTTACAGTCAGGTAGACGTCCTTACAGCCAGGTAGATGCCCCCTTACAGCCAGGTTGATGCCCCAATAGCCAGGTAGATGCCTCCTTACAGCCAGGTAAAATGGGTCTAGTTCATTCTTACCAACTCTCCCTGATCGTCAGGGAGACTCCCTGAAACAAAGAATATTAAAGAGAACCTGTCACATAGTTTTTGCCTCCCTTGCTGAGGGCTAGAACAAGCCATGTCAGACCTGCGTTTTCCAGGGCTGTGTCCTTATTCTGTAAGGTGCGGAGTTTTAGAGCATTTGGGGCGACATGTATGATCGGGCTTTCGCCGACAGCGGGATTCGGGCTGGAGGCGCAGTATAACCCTACTGCGCTCCCAGCCCGAATCCCGCTGTGGGGACGCGGGATTCAGTGTTATGGCGCAGTGTTCGCCACTTTCAGCTGCGCCCCGCATGAAGGGGCGGGGCAATGGGCGCGGTGTGGGCGCGGTGTAGGCGTTCCGGGCGGGATGCGGCGCGCTCGAAAAACTCCGAGGCATGTACGATGGCGAGCCCGGAAAAGTGCGGCGCATTGCAGCGCTCGGCAGCTCCGACAAGCAGACCTGTTTTTTTTTGGTCTAAATCCTCCGACAGAGGCGAAGTGAAGCAGGATCGGAACATGCGGGGAAGCAGATCGAAGATCGCACAGAAATCTCGGCGCTACCGCTCCGTGCACAGATATAAAATCCGAAAAAATCCCTTTAAAAAGGCGGAAAGCACTGTCAGAAAAGAGCTGAACGTAAAAAATAAACATACTTTAAAAAAAAAACACTTTCCAAAACTCTAGAGCGGCGCAATATCAAGATTTATGATATTGGAAATTGCCGGGAAATACAGTAATTCAAATTCTGAAACCTATTCTCATTGGTCGGCATAAACCAGCCAATCAGAATAGGAGCAAACAGTGAACCATTAAAACCTATGGGAAGGATTGACCAATCAGAATCCACGGTGGATAATTCAAAATACAGTAAAAGACAGAAAAGAGCTGATTGGCTGAGCTAGCGGGCTTGGCTACTCGGCCAATCAGAATAGGAACGACAAAGACCCATTCTAGTCTATGGAGAAAGTTTAGACCAATCAGAATCCACGGCGGGATAATTCAAAAATCAGTAAAAAGACAGAAAAGAGCTGATTGGCTGAGCTAGCGGGGCTTGGCTATCCCACCAATCAGAGCGCGAGCTACTTCTCCCCATTATAGCCCAAAGGAAAAGATGGGCCACTGAAATCTGGGCACTCAGCACCCGTGCGGCATGAAGTATTAATCAAAAAATTATTTTTATTAAATGTAAAACATTATCAGATAAGAGCCGAACCTTCTTTACAAATAAAGCAGTTAAAAACCAACGAACCGCGTTTGTCGCCGAGACCGGCGCTACATAGGGAATTGCAATAGAGAGAGTTGCCGGGAAATACAGTAATTCAAATTGTTTAAGCTCTTCTCATTGGTCGGCATAAACCAGCCAATCAGAATAGGAGCGACAGTGGCCCATTATATCCTATGGAGGGGAATTGACCAATCAGAATAGGAGCGACAATGTCCCATTATTTTCCTATGGAGAAAAATTGACCAATCAAAATTCAAAGGCGGACAGTTCAAAAAAACAGTAAAAATGCAGAAACAGCTGATTGGTTGAAGCGCGGGGGCTCGTCCACTTAGCCAATCAGAGCGCCGGCTACTTTCTCATAGAGTTCTATGGGGAAAGGAAAATCTGACTGCGTTCTGTGATTGGCTCATTTAAAAGAGGCGCGGTTATTTGGACCAATGGGAGAGCGAGCGACGCTCCTATGGGTTTTCTAATGCAATCTGAAATAAAACTGTACAATGGACAAAATAAAATTATAGACTACGAAGTTGTCCCGATGTGTATATAAAAACGAATAATAATATGGGGTAACGAAAAAAAAATATTAAATCAATTAAAATCCTTTTTATTTCTTTATTTTCGTTGCACCCATACTATTGATCCTTGCTAACGAAAATAAAGAAAAAAACATGATTTTATTGATTTAATATTTTTTTTCGTTACCCCCATATTATTATTCGTTTTATATACACATCGGGACAACTTCTGTAGTGTTATAATTTGTTTTCGGCCATGTACAGTTTTATTTCAGATTGCATTAGAAAACCCATAGGAGCGTCGCTCGCTCTCCCATTGGTCCAAATAACCGCGCCTCTTTAACTTAGCCAATCACAGAGCGCGCTCAAAATTTCTTTTCCCCCATAGAACCTATGAGAAAGTAGCTCGCGCCTGATTGGCTAAGCTGGACGAGCCACCACTGCTTCAACCCAATCAGCTCGTTTCTGCATTTTTACTTATTTTTGAACTGTTCCGCCTTTGAATATGATTGGTCATTTTTCTCCATAGGATATAATGGGACATTGTCGCTCCTATTCGATTTGGGCCAAACTTCTCCATAGGATATAATGGGTCTTTGTCGCTCCTATTCGATTGTCAATTCTCCTCCATGGATAAATGGGGCATTGTCGCTCCTATTCGATTGCTGGTTATGCCGACAATGAGAATAGCTTAAACAATTGAATTACTGTATTTCCCGGCGATTCTCTCTATTGCAATTCCCTATGTAGCGCCGGTCTCGGCGACAAACGTGTTGTTCGGTTTTTAACTGCTTTAATTGTAAAGAAGGGTTCTGCTCTTTATCTGATAATGTTTTACATTTAATAAAAATAAATTTTTGATTTAATACTTCATGCCGCACGGCGCTGAGCGCCGAGATTTCAGTGCGCCCATCTCTCCATAGACTATAATGGGAGAAGTAGCTCGCGCTCTGATTGGCTGGGATAGCCAAACCCCCACTAGCTCAGCCAATCAGCTCTTTTCTGTCTTTTACTGTTTTTGAATTATCCCCCGTGGATTCTGATTGGTCTAAACTTTTCCATAGACTAGAATGGGTCTTTGTCGCTCCTATTCTGATTGGTCAATATTCTCCATAGGCTAGAATGGGTCTCTGTCGCTCCTATTCTGATTGGCTGAGCTAGCCAAGTCCCCGGGAGCTTAAACCAATCAGCTCTTTCAGCATTTTAAATGTATTTTAAACTATCCCGCCGTGGATTCTGATTGGTCTAAACTTCCCCCTAGGTTTTAATGGTTCACTGTCGCTCCTATTCTGATTGGCCGGTTTATGACGACCAATCAGAATAGCTTTCTGATTTTGAATTACTGTATTTCCCGGCAATTTACAATATCATAATTCTTGGGAAATTTGGATATTGGGAAAGTGATTTTGTTTTATGTATTTTTAATTTTTTAGGTTTCAGCTCTTTTCCTGGGAATGTTTCCCCTTTATTAAGGCGATTTTTGATTCATACTCCGCACCGACATGTGGAATGATTTCTCCCCTGTTCCAGCCTGTCTCGCATCAGAACTGTTTTCGGCGCAGCCCCCCACTGCGCCTAAGTCCCCACTGCCCCATGTCCCCCGCACTGTGCCCCACACACACTGGGAGGCACAGGGAACTTTTCCCCGCATGTATGGGGTGCGCTACCTCCGGGCGGGGAATCTAGGCGCAGCGCCGGCACTGCGCCCATATCCCCCGACTGTGCCCCACCACACAACTGGCCAGGGGCGGCGGACTTTTTCATAATTATGAGAGCGCCCCGGCCCCGACGTAAATCAGGCGAACTTGGCGGAAAGGTGCCCCCGACCCGGCGGGATTCATACATGTGGCCCTTAATGCTCAAATCTGCAGTTTTCAGCCAGAAGAGTAATTCGAAGAGTCAGTTTTTTTTTCAAACCCCGCCCACCTGAGGCAGCCCCCCGTCTCACCCTCAACTGATAAACCCATTACTTTGAATAGGTAGAAAAATGTGAATAACTGTCAGTGGGCGGGCTAGCCTTTGGTGGCGGACTAACACCTGCCATGAAATAAGATTTGAGGGTAAAATGCTCTAAAACTCCAGAAACTTACAGAATAAAGGGGCACAGTGCTGGGAACAGCAGGTCTGACACTGGCTTGTGCTGCCCTCAGAAAGGGGGGCATAACCTATGTGACAGGTTCCCTTTAATACGTGTATAGCTGTATAGAATTCTAGATCCAGTCTGATGGCAACTCTGGGATCAGGAGTGGTTCTTAGGTCATCAGTAGAGGATACTAAGATTAACCCCTTAACGACATATGACGTATGAGTACATCCTAATGCCGGTAAGGGCTACGTGCGATCCCTACATAGCCGCCGGGTTTCACAACTAACACTAGGCGGTTACGGTGCTGTTTAACCCCTTCTCTGAATCAATGAGAAACAGGGCCGTGCACCCTTCCTCACTGCGACCGGGGCACCCGCAACACAATCGTGGGGCCCAGATCGCTTAACATGGCAGCTGGAAGCCTTGTGAAGGCCTCAATCGTTGCCATGTTTTTGATTTCCCCACTTCCGGCCCCAGGCAGGAAGTTGGGAAAGCGCCATCTTTGTACACCCTAATACATTGTCTATACAGTGCATTAGGCTGTAAAAATGCTCACGCCCCCTAGTGGTGGAGTACCCCAGGGGGACTCAAAGTTACAGTAAAAAAAAAAAATGTGTAAAAGAATAAAAAAATATTAAAAGCTCAAATCACCCCCTTTCCACCATTGTGCAAATAAAAAATATAAAATAATAAAAAAGTTGCACATATTTGGTGTCGCCACATCTGAAAAGTCCGATCTGTTAAAATATAACATAATTTATCCCGTACGCATAACACCATAGAAGAAAAAAATTCCAAACGCCAAAATTGCCATTTTTCACATCCCTTAAAATTGGAATAAATTTGGTCAAAAAAGTTGCATGCATTCCAAACTGGTAGCAATAAAAAGTGCAATCAGCCGGCAAAAAATGCCCCCCACTCATGCAAGGTGTTATACAAAAAAATTTTTGGGGTCCGAAATGGAGCCGGGGGCGCAAATGTCAAGATAGAAAATTTGGAAATTTTTTTTTCCCAAAACCATAAGTAAACCCTCATGTTTGGTATTCCTGGATTCATATCAACCTGTAAATCGAGAACACATAAATTTTACCGAAATTGAACGCTGTAAGAACAAGCTCCTGCAAACATGGCACAAGTGTTTTTCACTTTTTGCCCCATTTTTTTTTGCGGTTTCCCCCCAGTAATTCTATGGAAATGAATGAAACCAATAGAAAGTAATCTTGTCCCCAAAAAAAAGCCCTCATAGTCTAGTAGGGGAAAAAAAAAAAGTTAGGCTCGGGGAAGGCGGGAGGAAAAAACAAACGCCCAAAAAAAAGAAAAATAGTCCTGGGGAGGGGGGTTAAAAATTCCGATCCCTTTCCCCGTCTCCACATTTCCCCACCATTGGTTTTTTCAAAACCCCAATAACTAACAACTTAAATGTAATAAAAAGTTTTCATTGACCGTTCCCTACATTTTGAAGTGTCAGGATCCCCCTGCATCCCCATTCCCCGCCTGCCCCCCCATGGATTTACCCCCACGCTCCTGCGCAGTCTTCCCCGCGGCCCCGGCCCCGCCCCTAACACCGCGCGCCGGCATGTTAATTAAGGGCGCGCTCGTAATTGGCTATCCCGGGTCCTGCCCCATAAAAGCTGCCTCTCCTGGCTACCCTGCCGGATCTTCAGTCCCTTTGCCTGTGAAAAAGCTTTCCTAAAGCCTTGTTCTGTTTTTCCCCGTGTCCGTACCGTTTGCCTCCGCCCCTTGACCAGAATTTTGTTCCCCGCCCTTTCCCCGCATGTCCACGACCTCAACCCTTGCCGCCTGCTGAACCCTTTTGCCTGTCCCCGACTACACCTGCTTTTGATTTTTTACCACCACACCTCGGGTGCCACCGAAAGCAAAGTCCTCGGGAGCGACCTGGTAGCCCCCCCGCCCCAGCAGCCCACCGCCCTTTTCGGTGGGCTTGGTGAATACGGGGGGGTCTTAGATTCCCCCCCTGGTGTGGGGTTAACTACCCAGAGGATCCCCTACCTCCAACTGTGACAGAAAGCAATCTTTTAGTGAGGAAAAACCCTTTAACTCTGCCCACGAGACCAACACCAATTAATATTTCTGCTGCTCCTTAAATTTTGGGATTTTTGAGGATCCTTTTCCCCCACTCATGAGCAAGCGATGCCATATGGGAAAAGTTACATTAAACCCCATGAAATGATCACGTAACCGGTTAGGCCTGTGCCCCGCTGTAGTTGTTTTCCATAAACTGAAAAAATTTATGCCCACTAAAAAAAGAACAATCTCTGAAAAAGATTTCCAGGGGAAAAAGTCGTGGGATGCTCCGAAAGTCTGGGGAAAATCATAAACCAGTGAAATGGGAGAGTTCACAAGGATCCGGGGGATGCTCTTGACTCCTGCACC
>JAODAL010074794.1:0-14236 GCA_025379985.1 Phyllomedusa bahiana
AGCTCCCACGTCGCGCCCGGACTTATATTGCTGACGTCACAGAATCCCGCCGGTCCTCTGATTGGCTTCATCTCTGCACATGTCATGCAGGCTATGCCCTTCTTCCTCCCAGAGTGCTTTGCCCCATGTAACGCCATGTGCTTGCAGCCATTTTATCAATCAAAAGCACACTTCGTTCATGCGAAGTACCCCAAACTTCAACTTCGTTCAGAACCAAAGTTTTCCTGAAATTCTAAACGAATTCCACTTCGTTAGAATCAATTTGCCCATCTCTAATGGTAACTGACAGGAGCCCCATTTCACTTTTTGCAACAGGGCCTAAGAACTTCAAGTTACGCCTCTGCTTGCAAGCTTTTTACTTGTGATATACAGTATGTGGTGGCAGCAAGAACATCCCAACGGGGAACATGGAGGTTCAGCTGGCTGGGGCGTAGTTATAGGGGGTGCAGCGGTAGCAGACGCCACGGGTCCTGCATCCTGAAGGGGCCCAAAAGCCTCTTTGACACATAAGGAGACACCGGTAGTGGAAATGGCACATGGTAACTGGCAGGAGCCCCATTTCACTTTTTGCACTAGGGCCTGAGAACTTCAAGTTACGCCTCTTCAAGCACGCTTTGTACATGTGATATATGTGGTAGCAGCCAGAACATCCCAACGTGGAACAAGGAGGTTCAGCTGGCAGGGGCGTAGTTTTAGGGGTTGCAGCGGTAGCAGCCGCTTCGGGGCTCTGCATCCTGAGTGGGCCCAAAAGCCCATTTGACACATAAGAATACACAGGTATTGGCAGGTGGGGCAATAGGGCAGTGCGGGCAACACTCCTGTCAAGGGTCCTTATCAAAAAGTGGCCCACTGATATGTTAAAAAATAGGAACTAGTAATAAGTGGGGGCCCAATTTGATTTGGCTGTATGTGGCCCTGAAACAGTTAATAGATGACTGATGGCAGCCTTGGTAGCGGGCTGGGGGAGGGGGGCATTTAACTTTTTGCACCAAGACAAAATAATTTGATCTTATGCCTCTGCAGGCTGGACTAGGTTAGATGGCAGTACCATTGGTGGCAGCGAGAACATGCCAATGGGAAACATGGAGGTTCTGATTCGACTAGATTAGACAGCAGTACCATTTAGAATATATTTCTTTGTATAGGAGAATTGGAGATGGTGTGTTATAAAATGATTTCACCCCCAAAACTGCAAAAACTGAACTTTTGGGCACTGAGTATGATTTATCAAATCCAAGCACTCTGTATAATTTATATCCATGTATATGAGAGTTAGGAATTATGTGAACCTGCAAATGTATTGCTGTCTATGGAGAGCAAAATTATAAGTCTTGATTCCCTAAGTTTGCTGCACACCCCCCTAACTAACTACCTAACTAATCTAAATAGCAGCTTTTCCTGTCTTGCGCCTGCATGCAAGCAAGCAAACTGCTGAAAAACTGCCCAGGTGTTAATACAAGGTATATAAATTTTGCATACATTAAAAACTGCACAAAAAAGTCTAATAAACCAGACCAAAAACCATGCCACAAACCAGACCAAAAACCCAAAAAACACCCAAAAAACTCGTTGGAAACCCAGCTGCTAAAAAAACTGACAAAATACTCAGGGTCAAAGCAGTTTTTAGGCTTTGGCATTCGACAAATTTTTTTTGCCCTATGCTGTGTAGACCTAGCTTTAATCCATAGTGTCCTGATCACAACTGATAGTTGATTAAGAATTTTAAAATGTTCTCTTCCCAGCCACAAATATTTATGTTCAATATCCAAATATGACAAATTATTGGTCTTGCTGGATTGCCTTCTTTATCTATTTTAGGTAGTATAGAAAGAAGCATTTTTGGATTTTACATGCAAGCAAGCAGACAGAAAGCAGTCTGTACAGTACAGAGAGTGAGCTGAAAATGGCGTTCAGAACACAATACAGTGAAATATATATAACATGGTCATGTGATTTTAGCAGCCAATGAGAGCCCTACACCGCTGTAATGAGGTTTCTGACACTTCTCTGTGCTCTGCACTGATTGGATGGCTGCCAAAAGTGCAGAAAGGCTCTGAAAACTATTAAAATGGCCTGTCGAACATCATGGCGAACTCGAACATTTACTCAAACGAACAGTAAAATGTTCGGGTCAGTTCAAGAAAATCGAGATGTTCGACTCGAACTTAACTTTTCTCGAACGGTTCGATCAACACTATTTAAGGCTCAGTAGAATAAATGACACAAGGTTGAGATGATTGATGATGTGTCGGTTCCTCTGTGCATTGTTTTGCGGGGTCTGCCTTGACCAGAATCTAGTACTTGTTTAATGAGAGTTGTCCTTAGGCTTCCTGGATTTAATCTGATGTGTTCATAATTACTACAGGTTCTTATTGATCTGCTGATTTATCTTTCTTAGATCTTAGGGCTACATGTATGAAAACTGTCTAGGTCTTAAATTCACTATGTTGCCCATTGCAACCAATCAGAGTGTCCCTTTAATTTCTCCAGAGCACTATATGAAATCAAAGGGGCAATCTGATTGGCTGCTATGGGCAACAAAGTGAATTTTAGACCTAGACAGTTTTTATACATGTGGCCCTTGGTGTTTTTATGTCTTCTCTTTCCTTCTAATATTTTGTATTACTTTATGGTGGTTTTTTTTATTTATTTTTTATTTATATGTCAATTTAGGGTTTAGTTGTTTCCAGGTTGTGGGATTGTACAGTATTTGTTTTTTTCAACTCTCCCCATTATCTGGATGAGAAACAATTGGTCTCTTATTGATGCTGGTCTCCTGAACCCTCTACCATGGTTCTTGTGATCCAAATACATATGAAAGAGACAACATTCACAAGCCATTTAGAATGCAATGATAAAATTATCCAAAGTAACGCCCATAATGATGCATAATGAATATAAATGATTCAAATGTGAGAGCATCTACTTAAGAAAACAGAATCATAGCTCAAATAGGAAATTTAAATGGCTGCAAAATACTTCCATATTACTGCAAAACTGAGGGTTTTTTTGTGAGACAGAATAGGGCATTCAACTGACTAAATTCCTCCTGACTCCGTTTTCAGTAGCAAGAGTAGAAAAAAAACCACTACCAAACACCTTGGGTCACATATATGAAAACTGTTTAGGTTTAGGACTTTCTTTGTTGCCTTTAGCAACCAATCAGAGCTCCCATTTAATTTCATATAGTGCTCTGAAAAAATGAAAGGGGCACTCTGATTAGTTGCTATAGGCAACAAGGAAAGTCTTAGACCCAGACAGTTCTTTACATCTCCCACCTTAACTCTATGAAAAACAAATGGATTTGTTTTGTAATTAATGAAGTCTGGTTCATCCTTTGAGATAGAGAAGCCCATCTGCACATTAACCACTCAAGCGGTCCTAATAAAATCAGCAGGTTGTCTGCTATTGTCTAATGTGTATAAGGGCTCTTATTGCTCAAGATCGTACACTAATTTGTACTATGCTTTGTAATTACTGTGAGAGCTTCACAACAGAGGACAATGTATGTGAAAATGCTTTCTTCTGGTTTCTGTACCTAAATTATCAACCCTTCTGCCTTTCATTTATAACACAAATATCAGTTTTATTGCATTTGTTGTCTTAAAGCATACAGTCTCTGACAAAAGTTAGTACACCCCTCACATTTTTGTAAATATTGTATTATATTTTTTCATGGGAAAACACGGAAGATATGACACTGATACAAGGTAAAGTAGTCGGTGTACAGCTTGTATAACAGTGTAAATGTGTCGTGCCCTTAAAATAACTCAACTCTCAGCAATCAATGTCTAAACCTCTGGCGACAAAAGTGAAAATGGACAAATTGTGCCCAAAGTGTCAATATTTTATGTGGCCACCATTATTTTTCCAGCACTGCCTTTACTCTCTTGGGCATGGAGGTCACTAGAACTTCACAGGTTGCAGCTACTGGAATCCTCTTCCACTCCTCCATGACGACATCATAGAGCTGGTGGATATTAGAGACCTTGCGCTGATCACCTTCTGTTTGAGGATGCCCCACATATGTTCAATAGGGTTAAGGTCTGGAGACATGCCTGGTCAGTCCACCACCTCTACCCTCATTTCCTTTAGCAAGACATTGGTCATCTTGGAGGTGTGCTTGGGGTCGTTATGTTGGAATACTGACAATTTCTGGATATGACACTGAGAACATGCACTCAACTTCTTTGTTCGACCATAGTGCAGTCTGTTCTGGTCTTGGCCACTGTGCTGCATCTCATTTTCTGGGTGTTGGAAATTTTATTAAACACTAGGCCATCTTTATTTGAGCAACCATTATTTTTTTCAGATCCTCAGACAGTTCTTTGCCATGAGGTGTCATGTTGAACTTCTGATGACCAGTATAAGAGAGTGTGATAATAACACCAAATTTAACACACCTGCTCTCCAGTTACACCTGAGACCTTGTAACACTAATGAGTCACATGACACTGTGGAGGGAAAATGACAATTGGGCACAATTTATCCATTTTTACTTAGCCTTTGAAGGCTGTGTGAGTTATTTTGAGGGCACACCAAATTTACACTGTTATACAAGCTATGCACTGACCACTTTGCGTTGTATCAAAGTGTCATATCTTCAGTGTTTTCCCATGTAAAGATATAATGCAATATGTACAAAAATGTAAGGGGGGCACTCGCTTTTGTCAGATACTGGATCACCCTATATACTGTGTCTTGGTCTAACATCTCTTAAACGTTGGGCTTCTGTCTATTTCATCGCTAAATCTGTCTGATCAAATACACATCCATGCTCTGAAAGTTTGGAAATGTAATTCTCCTACTTAGCTAAAATTTTTCCTTTTTGACACACACATATTTAACATCAGATAGAATTTTTTGGCTAACCAAGTACAGCATAAAACTTTTTTTGTTGTCGACAGATATAGTATAGAAAAACTTGTTTTTTTATGTGATGTCTCTAATAACCACCAGGTGTCCTGCTATACAAAGAAATATTGCATTTTTGTCCTGCTGTGTCAACAAGAAAAAGTACTGCATTAAGTATACAGTAAATGGCATATATATTTATGCATGGATGGATAGATAAATAGATAGACAGATAGATAGATAGATAGATAGATAGATAGATAGATAGATGGATAGGACTGTTCGCTGTATACTAAGTCTGCATTATATGTTAGTAATTTAAAAGTGATACAGCTAAAATAGAAACTTGTAGACTTGGTTTTATAACATAACCCTTAATCCAGGGTTTTTATTTTTTTTTAAAAGACTTTATTTCTGTGTTAGTAATGAATGTGTCAGCTGGCTGTGTCTTATGGTCACCACCAAGGCTAACACTAGCCCCCTCTCAATATTACCCCAGTACCCAATGATGGGTTACTATCAGAAGTGGATCCTCTAATGTGAAGGTCTGCTTCTGGGGTGGCTGCAGGCTGGAATGTTTAGGTTGAAAAGGAAGCAGTATCTATGGACCTTCTCATCATGATAGTGTAAGCCTGCAGCTGTCGGTATTTCCTCCATTACTAACACAGGAGTAAAATGGTAACACACAAAAAAGAAATAAAATTGCCTTATTTAAAGAAATACTGCCTGACTACATCCCTCGTTGACCATTTTATTAAAGGAATAGATCCAACCCTGGTCTAAAGTAGTCCAATAAGTCTGTCATAGTCCAAAGATTAAACCTGTAAAATTCCTGAACGACCACAAAAAAAACTCACAATAGTAAACGCTGTTTCCTGCACTTTCTAAAGATCAAATATGCAGCTGATTTTTAGAATTTCCGGGAATGGAGTTCAGGCCTATGTATCCCCAGGAACACTATGTTCCTGTGCATACATAGCACAGCAACAGCATAATCTCTGGGTCCTTTGCCTCACCCCCCCTCCTCACTCACTCACAAAGATTGTGCCTGTAAGATGTGGCCTATGCCCCTTTACCCATACCTGCCCCTCCACAATAGTGTTGAGCAGCTTAGCTCCATCACATAAAGCACCTCTTGCTTACTACCCCATTCCCAAACCCTCCCCCCCTGTGATCCTACAAACCCCCAAAATCTTGTCTAAAAAAAAAAAAAAAAAATACACTTATCAGTCCATGTTGGGCCTCTACTAGCCAGTTTCTCTTCAGTGGATAAGAGCAGTTTCTCCATCAATGACTGTCTTCTGTATAGTGTACTGATGACAAGATATGGAGGAGCAGTGCTGTTACCTAACCTCACTATTGATCTCTGTAGTGCCAGCCTCAGCACATGTAGGAACAACAATATACAAACATATACATTATATATTAATGTGTGTGTATATATACAGTGGGTAAAGTATTGATCATGTCACCAAATGTCTAAGTAAATCCATCCAGTTCACATAGGCAAAGAAAACAAACCATAGATGTCCATAAATTATGTGTGTAATAATGAGAAATAACACAGGAAAAAAGTATTGAACACGCTTACTGAAAGTTTTGTAATACGTGGTACAAAAGCCTTAGTTGGTGACAAATACTGCAAGATGCCTCCTGTATGTAGAAACTAGTCTTTTGCATTTCCCATGTGGAAATTTTGCCAATTCTTCCACACAAACACTCTTCAACTCTCAAAGCTTCCGTGGGTTTGTTTTATGAACTCTGAGCTTTAGTTCTTTACATTTATTTCCTAATGGATTCATACCAGGTAATTAGCTGGCCATTCTAGCAGCTTTCTGTAACCAATGCCATCAGTATGTTATGCAACAATAAGGTTGCGAAGGTCTTGAGACAGCTTACTGGTTTTACTCATCATGAGATGTTTTTTGTGTGGCACCTTCGTAAAGAGACACCTTTTTATAGGCCGTCAGCTGAAACAAATATTAGCTAATATTACTTTTCACTATGTGACAGGATTGCTTCCTAATAACTGATAGATATCAGCTGGTGTTATTGTTTCCATGGCTTTTTAAACCTCTTCATGTGTTCAATAATTTTTCCCCTGTATCATCTCTCATTATTATGCATAACTTAATCTTTTAACATCTGTAGGAAATCTTCAGTTTCCTGTCAATTTCTTGCATAGAATAGCCTTAATCTCTCAGCACAAGAATAGACTGTCGAGTTTCACATGAAAGTTCTCTTTTTGTGGCCATTTTGCGAGTTTAATCGAACCAACAAATGTAATGCTCCAGATTCTCAATTTGCTGAAAGGAAGGTCAGTTGTATAGCTTCTCTAATCAGTAAAACTGTTTACAGCTGTGCTAACATACTTGCACAAGGGTTTTCAAGGGTGTTCAAAATATCTATTAGCTTTCTTACACTGTGAGCAAACACAATGTACCATTAGAACACTGGAGTGATGGTTGTTGGAAATGGGCCTCTATACACCTATGTAATATTGCATTAAAAACCAGACATTTGCAGTTAGATAGTCATTCACCATATTAACAAGTATAGAGTGTATTTCTGATTTAATTAATGTCAACTCAATTGAAAAAAAATTTCTTTTTAAATATAAGGAAATCTCTCCTCCCTCTCTCTCTTCTCTCTCTCTCTTCTCTATTATATATATAAATATAAAATATATAAATAAATAAATATAAATATATTATATAAAATAAAATACCGGTTGGAATCCCCCTTTGCCTTCAGAACTGCCTCAATTCTTCGTGGCAAGATTCCACAAGATGTGCACGATGCTCAATTGGTACCAAGGGGCCCAAAGAGTGCCAAGAAAATATTCCCCACACCATGACACCACCACCACCAGCCCGAACCATTGATACAAGGCAGGATGGATCCATGCTTTCATGTTGTTGACGCCAAATTCTGACCCTACCATCCGAATGTCGCAGCAGAAATCGAGACTCATCAGACCAGCAATGTTTTTTCCAATCTTCTACTGTCCAATTTCGATGAGTTGGGCAAATTGGAGCCTCAGTTTCCCTGTTCTTAGCTGAAAGGAGTGGCACCCAGTGTGGTCTTCTGCTGCTGTAGCCCATCTGCCTCAAAGTTCTCCGTACTGTGCGTTCATGAGATGCTTTTTCTGCCTACCTTGGTTGTAACGGGTGGCATTTGAGTCACTGTTGCCTTTTTAATCAGCTCGAACCAGTCTGCCCATTCTCCTTTGACCTCTGGCATCAACAAGGCATTCCGCCCCACAGGACTGCCGCTCACTGGATGTTTTTTTTCTTTTTGGACCATTCTCTGTAAACCCTAGAGATGGTTGGCTGAAAATCCCAGGATCAGCATTCTGAAATACTCAGACCAGCCCTTCTGGCACCAACAACCATGCCACTTTCAAAGGCACTCAAATCACCTTTTTTTCCCCATACTGATGCTCGGTTTGAACTGCAGGAGATTGTCTGACCATGTCTAAATCCTAATGCACTGAGTTTGCCGCCATGTGTTTGGCTGATTAAAAATTAAGTGTTAACGACGGGTTGAACAGGTTTTACCTAATAAAGTGGCCGGTGAGTGTATATATATATATATGTGTGTGTGTATATATGCATCTAATCTGTATCTGTATATATGCATCTAATCCAGGGGTCAGAGACATTAACTCAGAAAAAAATTGTGTGTGTATATATATATTTGTGAGCCACAACCGCTCTGGGATCGTAGCAAAAGTCCAGTTTGACAGAGACCAGTTTGACAGATTTATAGTCCAAATACGGTTGCTCCGTATTTTATTTGCACACGTTCAAACAAGACAGTGGCAATAGGTGAAAACGTAAAACCAAACAAATGAAATAAACTCCTGCTCGTCTGAGATGGCTAGTACAAAGGTAGTTATCCTCACTACACCTTAAACCCACCCGTGGCGTATGGGAATCTTGCCTTCCTCCAGTCTGCAACCTCTCAGTCAAAACTCTTTTTCCTTGGGTTTAAAAGCCACACCTAGTCAGCTGACTAGCTGACCCTTTTATAAGGCACCAAACTGTGGACTGGAACCTGGGGGAGCAGTCACCCACCCAACACTTTGACCGCTCCCAGTAAGAGCCGTCCCGGAGTAAGCTGTTTTTCAACAGCTATGCTAGCTGTTAAACATGTGCCAACTACATATCGCAGCTGAAAACAGAAAACAACGACTCCTATCTCACCAAGGCCAGTACCTTGGTGACACGTAACTGCCACCTACCAGTGGCGGGACCATGCGACTTTCTTCTCCTTTGAAGTCGCTTGCTATCCGTTTATCATTGTGTATGCAGAAACCCAGCGGAATATATACACCATTGCAGACCTTTCCGGCTGCCATTTTACAATATATATATATATACACACACACAATTATTTAATGTCCCCAACCACGGGATTAGAGAACCCAGAACGGCCCCTTAAATTAATTCAGACCTAGAGATGGGCAAATTTCTCAAAAATGCAATTCTCCGACTTCGCCGAATTTTCCGACAAAATCCACTTCGTCCCGAATTACTTCGGGACAAATCCCGTTAAAAAACAGGCAGAAACTCGCAGCAGATGTGTGGCATCAGGCAGGTGGCGGCATAAGAATAGTGGCTGAGGCAGGTAGTTTCAATCTAGATTCATTTCTCAAAGTTTTGGTGAGGCGTCATGGCTGATGTAATCTGGCGCCTAAGGCATTGGTGTGTAGAAATCCTGGCCGATCCATGCCTGATTCATCTTGACAAAGGTCAGTTGCTTCACATTTCCGGTGGACAAGCAGGTTCTCCTTGGGGTAACGATGGCCTCCGCCGCACTGAACATCCGCTCTGATGCCACACTACTGGCCGGGCAGGACAGCTTCTCCACTGCAAACTTGGCAAGTTGCGGTCACACATCCAGTTTGGCTGCTCAGTAGTCCAGCGGATCTTCTAACTGGGGTGGCAGAGTGCATCTGGACCGGAAGATGATTGCAAAGAGAAATAGCTCCCTTTTGCAAAGGTGGTGGAGCCTTGACTGGCTGCAATGCAATGCGTGCCATTGGCGCTGCTGCTGCTGCTGCTGTTGCTGCGGCGGCAGGATGGACCACCACATCTGAGCCACGTTTCTCCCAGGCCACCGGATGGTGACGCTGCCTGTGTTGACGCAGGGCCATGGTGCCAACGTTAGGTAACTGGCCACGCTTGACTTTCTGCCCACAGATTCTACATATACCCATATTCGGCTCCTCCGGTGTCTTAGCAAAGAACTGCCACACCGCCGAGTAGCTGATTTTACCGCCAACACTCCGCACTGAGTGACTACTACCGCTGCTGCCTCGCTGAGCCACTGTGCTGCTACTTTCTTGGACCTGCAAAGCGAGTTTTCTACCCTGTGGCTGTTTGGCTCCCGACCTCGCACTGCTGCTGCCCTGCTGACTCACGGCAACACTACCCACTTGCTGGCTGCGTCGCTGCCTGACGCACAAGCTGACGCCCTCTTCTCCTGACGATGATGAAGCCCATGCTTCACCCGGCTCCCAAGTGCAGTCGGCTACATCCTCATCGATGATTGTTTGATCGTCACTGCTGTCCTCCTCACCGGTCTTGCTATGCAGAGGCTGACCCCTCCCAACATGACCTCCCATGCCACTCTCCACATCTATACTTTTCCGCCTACTGCAAGAAGCAGGGGATATTGGCCCCATTTCTTCGCTGCCAAGTAGTTGCTGACTGTCCTCAAATTGTTCATCCTCGCTGTATAGTGGCGCTGAGCCCAGACCACATACTAGTTCTCTGGCTGAGGGAACTGGACGGGACAGAGGCGGGTTGAGGACAGGTGAGAGCCGCTGAGCTGTTCCCGGGCCATTCCAACTAAGGCTTGTGTTTAACGTTCCCACCGACTCTTAGCTGGGGTTGTCAGATGTCATCTGGGACAAAGTGGATGACCTACTTAACCCTGGGGTTTCTGAACAACACACGGCCGCTAGATGACATCGGCAGTTCTGGCCTCACCGAGTGACCCCTGCTGCGACATCCCCTTACTGTGCTGCGACCTGGGCCTGCTCCAGGAATGTTTGTGCCACTGCCATGTGAAGAGCCTGCCACCTCTCTGCCTGACATACTGTTTGTTCAAAAATTTACAGACTCTGTTTAATGAAGATATCTGTATATGATAAATACACACCCTGTATTTGACTCCAAATGAATCCACTAACAGCCTTGGGTAACCCTTGGATAATAATTGCGCAAAAGAAATGAGCAGCAAAAAATTAACTTGTATGTGGCGTGTTAAAACGCCGTTTCTTCTACTTAATACAAAAGCAGAAACACGTTTATTTAACCTTCGGATATAAATTATGCTACAGGAAAATTTTTGTCTTTGGCGCTGAAAAACACCCTTTATTTTACTGACTACAATAGCACAAACACGTTTAATTAACCCTTGGATATAAATTGCGCAAAAGAAATGAGCAGCAAAAAATTAACTGTTATGTGGCTTGTAAAAACACCGTTTCTTTTACTGAATACAAAAGCAGAAACACGTTTAATTAACCTTCGGATATAAATTATGCTACAGGAATCAACAGGAAAAATTTGTCTTTGGCGTTGAAAAACACAGTTTCTTTTACTGACTATAAAAGCAGAAACACGCTTAATTAACCTTCGGATATAAATTATGCTACAGGAATCAACAGGAAAAATTTTGTCTCTGGAGTTGAAAAACACCATTTCTTTTACTAACTACAATAGCACAAACACGCTTAATTAACCCTTGGATATAAATTGCGTAAAATAAATGAGCAGCAAAGAAATTAACTGGTATGTGCCTTGGAAAAACGCCATTTCATTTACTGAATACAAAAGCAAAAACATGCTTAGACAACCGTTGGATATTCAATGTGCTCCAGAAATGAGCAGATGGCAGTAAAATGTACATGCAGCAGAATAGGACCCACACTGGACTTCAATTACAATACCCCACAAAATCAAAATTAGAACGGAAGAGGAGCAGTCTCTGAGAAAAGCTGTGACATCCACCAAAAATCGCTGTTAAAAACTATTTTATTTTGTGTGAAATCTCAGCTACTGCAGCTGCAGCAGCTACAGCACGGACCAGACAGAGTAGTGTGAGCAGCCAGCGTCTCGTCCGGACTTACATAGTGCGGTGATGTCATAGAATCCCGCCGGTCTCTGATTGTCTTCATCTCTGCACATGTCATTGAGGATGTTCCTTTCTTCCTCCTAGAGTTCTTTGCCCCATGTAACACTATGTGCTTGCAGCCATTTTATCAATTAAAAACACCCCAAACTTCGACTTCGTTCAGAATCTAAGTTTTCCTGAAATTCTAAACAAAGTCCACTTCGTTAGAATCATTTCGCCCATCTCTATTCAGATCTTGTACAACAGCTCCTAAATGGACCAGTTCTCTTACTTATTCGGATCCAATACCCTAAATAATCAGACATCATGCCAGATCCCTAAATTCATTTAAACCCCAGACAGACCTGTTAAACAATAAGACCCCAAATTAGACATCCTAAAATTATAAGATTCCAGACGCCTTATATTAATCGGACCACAGATTAGACCCCTGAAATACTGTCACCACAGAGCAGAAAAAAATAATCAGACCCCACACCAGATCCCCTAAGCTTATTAGATTCCAAACCCCATAAATTAATCAGACCTTCCATTGTGTACAGTAAGGATGGTGTTAATTAGCAGGATTGTATTTGATGTCACATGTTACCATATACTACCATGTAGATAAATGTACAAACTGACCACATGAAATATTGTTCAGTCCTATTCTGCTACAGTACTGTCTCTGGTAACCAATCAACATAGTAATTATTTCCAAAGTAATCCAATGGTCTCTCTATTACAATGTAAGGGATTGTAGTTATGCCTGTGTTAGGAGTAGTAGCACACTGTGTTTTACAAGTACACGCTGTCCAGCCCGTACTTCTAAAGCACGGGGGTGCCGGCCCCCGGCTTGCCCCATTCACCCTCACTGTCAGCGGTATTATACGCTGGGGAGACGAGACGTAATTCATAGTCCTCTTTGAGAGCTATGAATTACCGTAATTGCGGCGCGCATGTTGGGCGTATTGAAGCTCAAATACGCCGCGAAATGCACCCCGCAATTACATCGTGTGAAGATACCCTTAGAGTTGTTTGAGGGAAGTCAGTGTGAGAAGAGAGAAAAAAAAGAAGGTTCCAGTAGGGTGCAGAGACAGCGGACAGCGAGATTTTCCAAGGAGGGGACACTGGGCTCTGCCCAGGGCTGGGCACGGAGTTGAGTGCCCAGCATGTAAATAGTTCTTTTGGATAGAGAAGGAGATGGTCGGGGAAAAGAATCTCCCCCCCACTCTAAGGCCATATAACAAAGGATCCCAAAAAGGGAAAAGGTATCCCCCAGATCCTGACTGGAGAGAGAGGGGGCAGAGACCCGGGACGTTTTGGAGGACTGCGGATAGCAGAGAAGAACGTACAGATTCAGGAGAGGGGTGAGTTGGTTTTGGCCTTGGGGCAGACAGAAGGGGTAAAGAAGAGCTCTTATCTAAAAACAAACACGGCGAGGAGGGGCGGAAATAAAAGCTATCCAAATATCAGGGACTATTAGGGAAGGGCCCAAAGGTTGGCGGAAGAGTTTTCTTATGCAGTGTCATATGCTGGGGGGGTCACCTTTGAAGCCTTGTTTTGTCCCGGGGATGGTGCCCTTTACAATCAAGTTTGCGGGGTAAAAAAGGGGGCCTAGGTATGAAAACGTCTAAAATCTAAAAATCACTTTTTTTGCCCAAAAGCACCAATTTGAGCGCCCCTTCAAATTTTTTCCCGAGAAATATTGAAATAAGGGGGGCAGGATTGGTTGCTAGGGGAAAAAAGTGAATTTTAAACCTAGAAGTTTCATTCTGTACATGTGGGCCAGGAGTTCTTTATAAACCAATTTGGAAATGATTTATTAAAAAACCCTTTTAGTACACAAACATCACACCATCCACCATGGGGACACACATTTTCCCTTCCTGACTTCACAAACCCATACCCTCCTCCCTGCATGTGTTACAACCCTAACACTTTTCCCATTTATCTAAGCAATAAAATTCTGAGGTCAAATATAGGGGGGTCCTCCTGTGGAATAATAAAGAGCTTTACATTTTAACAAAGAATTTTCAACAGTGGCACAATACGCTTGATGGTTACAGAATACACTTTTGTGCACAGTCAAAATCACAAACATTTTTAGGTGCCTTTACCCAAGCAGTGACCGTGAAATTTCCAACAGGTCCGCACGTTGGTAATGCCAAAAAAACAAACGTTTTTACTCCCCGTTTTTCCCCTGTGGGTCTCGGATGGCTATTTCTTACAACCCTATGCTTTCTTAATGTTT
>JAODAL010074795.1:0-14236 GCA_025379985.1 Phyllomedusa bahiana
CCCCCGGGCCCAGCAAGTCACGTCAGGGGACGCCCTGGTAGAAATCCGCCGACAAGTCCATCCCGCTTTGCGGCGGGCTCTGGTTAAAACCGGACCTACTTAGATTCCGTTCCCCTGGCATGGCTTACATCATCGCTTGTGGGTGTCCAGTGGATCCACTACCACATCCGTAACATCTGGACTGGGCAAAAGTGCAAAAAACACGTATCTGAAATGTATACGGATAATAAAAGGTATTTTTGGCACCTATCAATTCACCTGTGGTGACTACACAGTTGCGGGGATTCAAATTTAAAACTGCAAGGTGACTCTATCAACAAATCGGGGACTGGGTAAAAGTGCAAAAAACACGTATCTTAATCGTATACGGTTACTAAAAGGTATTTTTGGCACCTATCAATTCACCTGTGGTGACTACACAATTGCTGGATTCAAATTTAACTGCAAGGTGGCTCTATCAACAAATCTGGACTGGGCAAAATGCAAAAAACACGTATCTGAAATGTATACGGATAATAAAAGGTATTTTTGGCACCTATCAATTCACCTTGGTGATACACAATTGCTGGATTCAAATTTAACTGCAAGGTGGCTCTATCAAAAAATCTGGAATGGGCAAAAGTGCAAAAAAACATGTATCGGAAATGTATATGGATAACAAACGGTATTTTTGGCAATTATCACTTCACTGTGGTGACTAAAACAAATTACTGGTTTAAAAAAATTTTAAAAACTGAAAGGGTTTGGCTCTATCAACAAATCTGGACTGGGCAAAAGTGCAAAAAACACGTATCTGAAATGTATAGGATAATAAAAGGTATTTTTGGCACCTATCAATTCACCTGTGGTGACTACACAATTACTGGATTCAAATTTAACTGCAAGGTGGCTCTATCAACAAATCTGGACTGGGCAAAGTGCAAAAAAAACATATCTGAAATGTATACGGATAATTAAAAGGTTTTTTTTGGCACCTATCAATTCACCTGTGGTGAAAAAACAATTGCTGGATTCAAATTTAACTGAAAGGTGGCTCTATCAACAAAGCTGGAGTGGGCAAAAGTGCAATAAAAACGTATCTGAAATGTATAAGGATAATAAAGGTATTTTTGGAGCCTATAAATTCAACTGTGGTGACTACTCAATTGCTGGATTGAAATTGAACTGGAAAGGGTGGCTCTATCAACAAATCTGGACTGGGCAAAAGTGCAAAAAAACGTATCTGAAATGTATATGGATAATAAAAGGTATTTTTGGCACCTATCAATTCACCTGTGGTGACTACACAATTGCTGATTCAAATTTAACTGCAAGGTGGTTTCTTTTCAACAAATATGGACGGGGCAAAATGCAAAAAACATGTATCTGAAATGTATACGATTAATAAAAGGTATTTTGGCACTTATAAATTCACCTTGTGGTACTCACAATTACTGGATTCAAATTTAACTGCAAAGGTGTCTCTATCAACAAATCTGGACTGGGCAAAAGTGCAAAAAACACTATTGAAATGTTATACAGATAATAAAAGGTATTTTGGGCACCTATCAATTTAACCTGTGGTGACTACACAATTGCTGATTAAAATTTTAAACTGCAAGGTGGCCTCTATCAACAAATCGGACGGGGCAAAAGTGAAAAAAACACGTATCTGAAGTGTATAGGGATAATAAAAGGTATTTTGGAAACCTATCAATTCACCTGTGGTGACTACACAATTGCTGGATTAAAAATGTTCTGCAAGGTGTCTCTATCAACAAGCTGGACTGGGCAAAATTGAAAAAGAACGCCTATCTGAAATGTATACTGATAATAAAAGTGGAGTTTTGCATGTAACAAATAGACCTACAGTTACGAGAAAAGATCTGTATCCTAATATAAGTTCAGGCTGCCAATATCCAAGTAAATATTTCAACAGTAAACTGTTAATAAAAAAAGCAAATTGCAATGCAATGTCTGCAATACAATATCCAGTATTCTTTAAAGAGCTTGTCTGTGTTTCGCCTGCGGGGCCCGCCCCGTTTCCCACCGTGACTTTACAGAGGTAGATGCTCCTTTAAAATTTTTCTGCCTAACTACCTAAAATCTGCAAATCTCTGATCTAACTAAGTTCTAAGGATCACAGCTAAAAGTAGAGCTGTCTCGTGAACAAATGAATAATTTCGCTGAGCTGTTTGCACAAGGCAGAGCGCACGTCCTACTACTTTTAGATACTGACCACACTGATCATGAACAGGAAAAGGGGTGTTCTATGTAAAACGAGGTCATGTGATTTTTTCCAGCCAATCCAACCATACACTCTCCCCAATCATGACGTCGCACACACATCTCACCCTGCTTATTCTGTAAGCTGATTTGCTGGCCCGCGAAAAATGACAGGAAGCGCCGAAAATGGTGCGATATTAATAGATTTTGCACAGATTTTAACCTAAATTATCGCGTGATCTAAAAAATCCAATCAACGTAAATACGGTGCCGATTTCCACTTTGTCGATAATAATCGCTCAACACTAATCATACGTTAAGAAAAAAAATGTGTAACTTTCCTGTATGGCAAAAATGTTGTATTATCCCACCCTAACTTTCTCGAAGTGAATAATGACTGTGGAGAAAATGTCAGCCTGCAGAGAGGAAGAAAATGTTGAGCAGAGCTGAGCCAAACCCTATGAGAGAGTATAGCTATGTCCGGTCTGAGCTTTAAAGTGTTATTCCCACAAAACAAAGTCCACTGCACAGGTCAGCTCTCAGCTAGCAGCGAGCCGATCATGCGTGAGAATAAGGAGAGCAGTGTTTGTGGCTGCCATTCCCATTCACTCATATTGGAGCTCCCGAATATAACCGAGCACACAAACTTAACTATATTTGAAACTCCCATGGAAGTAAACGAAGAAGACGCTTGCAACCTCTTTCCTCATTCTTATGCATGGTCAGCTCATAGCTAGCTAAGAGCTGACCTGTGCAGTGACTTTTACATTGTGGGAATTCCCCCTTAGGCTACGTTCACACGGCTTATTTTGGGACGGATTGTGTTCCGTATTTCCCACTGTACTACGCGAATTATGGCTGAAATCCATCCCAGTCATTATGGTAATCCACAGTTCTATGGATTCCACCTCCTCTCCCTGCTCGCGAAATACGCCGAGCGGGGAGAGAAAGTGACATGTCAATTATCCCGGCGGTATACGCGCCGTGGATAATGAATGTCTATGGGGCCGGTGAGCTGCCGGCCCCCCTGCCCTGCCCCCGCTTCAGAGCACACGCCGTAATTGCGGGCGAAATCCATCCCGCAATTACGGCGTGAATAAGCCTTTTGAACATAGCCTTAAAATAAGCCAGTTCTGCTGCAAATTTAGAGGAGCTATAGTGGAATCCTGTTTACCTGGAGACCTGAGGTTTTGCATACATGGATATTGCTTGACAGTGTTAACTGTATGTTAACTATGCATAGTAAAAAAAAATGTCCGAAAATAGTTTGATCTTGTGTCACTGTTATTACGGCTGAATAACATTAATATTTTTCTGATGGCACTGTATGAGGGTTTGCTATTGAGCGATGACTTCCAAGTATTTTTTTTTTATACATATGACATACAGGTACTTTTTAGGCTTGGTTCAGATCTGTCACAGAGGTTCAAATGGAGAAACAAAGATTCATTTGAGAGTGGACACCAACCACGTTCAATGGACTCTATTGACAATAATTGATCTGTTGGTTTTCTGCCATTTTGCCCGTTGTTTAACCGGAAATGCAACATGCGACACATATTTAAATCAAGAACAGAAAACTATTCTGACATTGGTTTTATATTTTATTTATTTATTTTAACAGCATTAGATCCATGCAGGAACAATAACATATTTATTGGACCTTGCATTTTTTGGGGGGTTGACAAGTTCGTTTTTTTTCTCCTCACTTTAAAGAGCCATGACTTTTTATTTTTCTACCTTCCTAGACAAATGGTGGCTTTTATTTTGCAGGTCAAGATGTACTTTTTAATGGTGCCATTCACCTTACCATAGAATATACTGGGAAACCACAAAAAAATTCCAAGAGGAGCAAAATATGAAAAAAAACGTGCTTGCACCATATTCACTCTCTGGTATAAGTGATGAGTTCTCTGTATTCTGCAGATTGATACAATTCTGGCAAACACAAAACATGTAGGTTTTTTTTCTATTTTAGAAATTTGCGTATCGGCGCCATCTTCTGCGACCAATAACTTTTTTATAAACCTACAGACTTGAATGAAGGTGTATTTTTTTGTGGACTGGAGTGTACTTTTTATTGGTATCAGTTTGGAATATATGCAACTTTTTTATCACTTTTTTTTAAACTTTTAGGGGACGTGAAATTACGAAGAAAAAAAAAGCACAATTTCGTTGTTTGGAATTTTTTTATGGTGTTCAGCATACGGGATAAATGATGTTATATTTCAATAGATTGGACTTTTTTGAACGTGGTGATACCAAATAAGTGTAATATTTTTATTATTTTATTTTATTTGTAAAATGGCAAAAAGTGTGATTTTATATATACATTTATTTATTTATTTTATATTTTAAAAACTTACTTGCTTTGTGAACACAAGGTGGAAGGGCAAAGGACCCCAATTTTAGAAGTAGAGGGTTTTCAGCTGTTTGACTCCGTGAACAAACATTTATTACCTATCCATGGAATAAATGTATGTGTGGGAAAACGCTTTTAAGAAGAAAAAACACCATCATGTTGAAACAGCCACAATTATGTGCCTTATCTGAGCACTGTAAGGATAATATGGGTTTTACCTATTTATGTCTTCCTATCAATTAATCTTTCTGTGCCACAGAATATGAAGAAGAGAAGACATCAGCTTGTTTGAATGTAATCTTGTCTGCATTTGTCTTCTTTTGCAGGGGAGCCAGTCAAGAAACTTTATCTATAAGGGCACAATTGTTTTTGAGAAAATAAACAGTGTATGTTCCCATTCACTGGTAGCAAGCAGGTACAAAATGCGCCCACTATTAGAGAAGAGCGAATTTCCCAAAAATTCTTTTCGGCCGATTCGCCGAATTTTCCACCAAATTCGTTTTGTTCCGAATTTATTCATGGTGAATCTCATTGAAAAACAGCTATTTTCTGGCTGCAGAGAGCCTATATGGTGTTGTAGAACATTGTGCCATGTAGAAATATGCATAGGGAGCATGGTTCGGTATTGAAATAATGCTGTGATTTAGTATGAGACACAGACGACTGGCGCCGCTCTTAGAATCGCTTCATACTTCACTAATCTGAACAGTTATGGGGTCAAAACGGACCAAATAACTGAAGTGGGAATGCAGCCTGACAGGGTAATGTCAGTGCCAGTGAGAAAGAACCAAGCAGAGGGCCAAGCTCCCACTATAGTGTCAAAGAGCGCACTCCTTTTACACTGTCATCAGATGATTACACAGATTATGACAGAACCTGTTCTGTTAAACGCTGATACATGTAAAGCTCCCCCCCCTTGAAAGAGTGGGAGGGTGTCGGCAGTAATTTTGCATTTCTTTGATCCATCAGTGTCTGCTTGAATCGGTCAATAATCCATCAGTATTGCTAGAGCCAAAAAGAAACTGGAGTTGATCCAAAAAAGAGATGACAAGTAAAAGGAATAATTTCATGTATTCTGAGTTTTGTATCCACTCCTGCTTTTGCCTACCTAATCATCAGACATTCCTGATGCAAACAACGGACCATGTCACACTGGCTTCTCCACTATCAATTGGTCAGTAATCCATCAGTATTGCTAAAGCCAAAAAGAAACAGGAGCTGATCCAAAACTGAGATGACAAGTAAATGGAATATTTGCATGTCGTCTGGGTTTTTTATCCACTCCTGCTTTTGGTTACCTAATCACCAGACAATCCTGATACAAACAAAGGACCATGTTATACTGGCCTAATAGCTTCCCCGAAGACACATTCGGTTGTTTTTTTTTTTCCTTTTCATTCCTTCTGACAGATTAAAAGAAGAGGAAAACCAAACATAGTGGCAACGTCATGATGGAGTGGTGGAGGGTAGAAATGGCATTGGGAAACCACAGGGTGGTCGAATGAGAGAGTGGTCAGTTGGTAGCAGCATGAGTAGGCCACAGCATGACACAATGACAGAGTGTAAAGGTGGCAGCAACATGAGTAGGCCACAGAGTGGCAAAAGACATATTGTGGAGGTGGTGGCAGCTTGAGTAGGCCACAGAGTCGCACAATGACATAGTGTGGAGGTGGCGGCAGCTAGGTGACATAATGAGGAGGTAGTGGCAGCAGCAGCAGCATGAGGAAACCTGAGTGGTGAGATGGCAGCAGCATCAGAATGCTACATAATGGTCCAGTGAAAAGTGGGGAGGTGGGTGGCAATACAAGTCCATGGTAAAGGGACTGCTGGCAGAAGATGTGTGGCATCAGGCAGGTGGCAGCATCAGAGTAGTAGCTGTGGCAAGGAGCCAGGAGAATCCAGACTCATTTGTCAAAGTTTGGGTGAGACGGCATGGCTGATCTGATGTATCAGGCATTGATTTGTGGAAATCCTGGCTGATCCACGCCTGATTCATCTTGACAAAGCTGAGTCTCTCCTTATTTCATGTGGACAAGCGAGTTCTCCTTGGGGTAACTATGACCCCTGTCGCGCTGAAGACCCGTTCTGATGCCACACTACTGGGAGAGCAGGACAGCTTCTCCAGTGCAAACTTGGCAAGTTGCAACCACAAATCCAGTTTGGCTGCCCAGTAGTCCAGCAGATCTTCAATGTTGGTTCAGAGCTTGCTCCAGGTGCTGCTGCTGGTGAGTACCTTCAAAAATCAATCTACCTAAGAGGAAAAAAGGTCATAAAATATAATTTTTAATAATAAACATTAAAACCATTAGATGCGCAACATCATATTCAAGAGTACAAAATTCACAGTATCTGAATTATCAAAAAGAGGGACCCACACTATTGAATAATCCTATGAGGCCCTAGTCACACTAATCCGCCCTATCCTAGCACAAAGACAGGCGTATCGCCCCGATAAGGGCGTTCCTGTTACAAACCTGATCCTATCAACGCTGGCCCTAAAAGAATTTATGGTCCCATCCCAAAATGTATTGTCTTGTCAATACAGCCGATGCTGTTACACCCGAACGGGTGAGGGATGAGCTCCATAGCTTAGTCATAAAAGTACTGCCACCATCAGTGAGTATGCTGCACATTTTGCAACTTTTGAAAATTTTTCAGCTTTGCTCTGACCATTGGGCATTGGTGAAGAAGTGGTTTGCAGCATCCTGGCAGGTACTCTTTATTTTCCTGACACTGTGTATAGGTCATTAATATTATTGCATTTGGCCTCATATTGGTCTCTTATTTCTTATCGTCCCCTGATGCGACCAGTGAATATCGCTTGAATGGTCAAAACATGCCAGGCCACTGGATGGTGACGCTGCATATATTGACAAAGGGCCATGGTGCCAATATTAGGTCCCTGGCCACGCTTCACTTTCTGCCCACAGATTCTAAATATACCCATGTTCGCCTCCTCCGGGGTCTTGGCAAAAAACTGCCACATCACCGAGTAGGTGATTTTACCACCAACGTATTGCACTGACTGTCTGCCATTGCCTCAGTGAGCCCCTGCGCCGCTACTTTCTGGACCTGAAGCGAAGCAGGTGGTCTACCCTGTGGCCTCCCGACTTTGCTCCCGACCTCACATTATTGCCACCCTGCTGATTCCCGGCCAAACTTCCGACTTGCTGGCTGCCCCGCTGCCTGACGCGTAAGCTGCCGCCCTATTCTCCCGACGATGATAGTGAAGCCCGTGCTTCGGCCCCATCATCATCGATTACACTTGGCCCATCACTGCTGTCCTCCTCAACAGTCTCGGTGTACAGGGCCTGACCGCTCACAACATACAGTTGTGCACAAAAATGTACAAACCCTGGAAGAATTTTTGCTTTTTTGGCCTTTTTTCAGAGAATATGAATGATAACAAACTTTTTTTCCACTCATGGGTAGTGGTTTGGTGAAGCCATTTATTGTCAAACTACTATGTTTTCTCTTTTTAAATCATAATGACAACCAAAAGCATCCAAATGACAATGATCAAAAGTTCACATATCCTGGTTATTTTGGCCTGATAACATGCACAAAAGTTGACACAAATGGGTTTGAATGGCTACTAAAGGTAAAATCCTCACCTGTGACCTGTTTGCTTGTAATCAGTGAGTGAGCATAAAAGCTGATTGAGTTTGTGGGATCCAGACAGACTCTTGCATCTTTCATTCAGCCACTGATATTTCTGGATTGTGAGTCATGGGGAAAGCAAAAGAATTGTCAACTGATCTACGGGAAACGGTAGTTGAACTGTATAAAACAGGAAAGGCATACAAAAAAATATCCAAGGAATTGATAATGTCAGTCAGCAGTGTTCAAACTGTGAATAACAAATGAAAAATCAGGGGCTCTGTAAAAACCAAACCACGGTCAAGTAGACCAACAAAAAGTTCGGCCACAACTGCCAGGAAAATTGTTCAGGATGCAAACCTACCCTCCCCCCCAAAAAAAACACAAATAACATCAGCTGAAATACAGGACTCTGAAAACTAATGGTGTGGCTATTTTAAGATGCAAAATAAGGAGGGACTAATCTCGTCTACAATACAACACAGAGATGAGCCTCAAAACTTCTGGAACAAGGTAATTTTGAGTGATGAGTCCAAAATTGAACTTTGTGGCCACAATCATAAACGTTACATTTGGAGAGGCCTATGATGAAAGGAACACCATTCCTACTGTAAAGCATGGAGGTGGATTGCTGATGTTTTGGGGATGTGTGAGCTGCAAAGGCACAGGAAACTCGGTCAAAGTTTAAGGAAAGATGAATGCAGCACGTTATCAGCAAATACTGGAGGCAAATTTGCACTCATCAACCCGGAAACTGTGCATGGGAAGTACTTGGACGTTCTAACATGACAACAATCCAAAACACAAGGCCAAGTCGACCTCTGTCATTGGCTATAGCAGAACAAAGTGAAGGTTCTGGAGTGGCCATCTCAGTCTCCTGACCTCAATATCATTGAACCACTGGGGAGATCTCAAGCATGCAGTTCATGCAAGACAGTCCAAGAATTTACGGGAACTGGAGGCCAAGAAGAATGGGCAGCTTTACCATCTGAGAAAATAAAGAGCCTCATCCACAACTACCACAAAAGACTTCAAGCTGTCATTGATGTTAGAGGGGGCAATACACAGTACTGAGAACTGGGGTATGTAAACTTTTGATCAGGGCCATTTGGATGTTTATGGTTGTCATTATGGAAAAAAACGTTTGTGTGTTATCATTCATATTCTCTGAAAAAAAGCCAAGAAAGCAAAAATTCTACTGGGGTATGTTAACTTTTGAGCACAACTGTAACCTCCCATGCCACTCTCCACATCACTACTTGCCTGCCTACTGCAAGAAGTAGGGGATGTCTGCCCCAACTCTTTACTTCCCAGTAGCTGCTCACTGTCCTCAAATAGCTTGTCCTTGCTATGTAGAGCCCACAGTGCATAGTAGTTCTCTGGCTGAGGGAACGGAATGGGACAGAGGTGGGTTGAGGACAGGTGAGAGCCCCTGACCTGCTCCCAGGCCATGACAACTAAGGGTTGTGTCTGATGAACACCGACTCTTAGCTGGGGTTGTCAGATGTCATCTGGGAGGAAGTGGATTACCTAGTCAACCATTCAAGAACCGTTGGTTTGGTGCTCAACACACGGCCGCTAGATGACACCGGTAGCTCTGGCTTCACCAAGTGACCCCTGTTGTGATGTTATCTTACTGTGCTGCGACCTGTGCCTGCTCTAGGAACATTTGTGCCACTGCCTCTCCCATGTGAAGGGCCGGCCACCTCTCTGTCTGACATAGTTTTATCAAAAATTTACAATAAAACAAACTCTGTTTAATGTAGATGTGTGTATATGACAAATACACAAGCTATATTTCAATGGTGTTTCAAAAAAATTAAAAAAATTAACTCTTTGCCACAGAGAGCAATATCCCAAAAGACTGAACTGGCTGTATTGGAGATGTGTGTATGTGAGAAATACACACACTGTATTTCAAAGAGAGTTTACCCCAATAAGTAAAAAAGTAACTTTTTAGCACAGAGACCAATATCCCAAAATAAAAAAAACGCTGGTTCAGGAACATGTGTGTGTATGACACACACACTGTGTAGTTGAAAGGTATTTCACCCCAGTAACTGTAAAATCGACACAGAGATTCATGTGCATAAGAGACACAGTGGCAAGTGGCAGAATGTAAAATAACTGTGCTATTTATAGGGCTGTGACATCGCAAAAGCTTGCTGGCTGCTGATTGGCTGCATGTCTGCAAGTCATGGCATTGAGGGCGTTCCTTTGTTTCTCCCATAGCTCTTTGCCCCATGTCACACCATGTGCTTGCGGCTACTGTAGTTTCATTACCACAAAAGATGAGAAAATTCATCATTGTTTAGTATCAAAATTTTCTGAAATTCGAAACGAATTCCACTTTGTTAGAATCGATTCACTCATCCCTACCCACTATATTCAAAAAATATGTAATTCTTATTATACAATTGATTGGCAACGTTCATTTTTATATCTATAACAGATTGTTTCACCAAAAATCAGACATGTAAATGTGTGAGTCTATGAAATTACACATTTTACGCTGCCAATATACTAGTCCCTGCTTTAGAATTACAGGTGATATGGCGAGTGTTTTACTATGATGACAGCAGTAATAGATCTGTTAAGAGGTATGCTGCAACAGAAACATGCATAATAATATATTGATTTAGTTAAGAATAACAATTCTATTGTATCACATAAGATTCTGCTTGCTGATAAAACCGCATTTGTCTGCTGCCTATGGAGATTGGTAAGAGATATCCTCTGCAGTCGCATGGCCAAACATCTGTTACTCTGAACAGCAGTCCCTGTAGAGCCTTATAAATGTCTCAGTTGGTGACTTAAACAAGAAATAAGGAATTTCAACATGGTACTGCGCTTCAAAAATGGGCAAAAAAATCATGCTGCTCTTAGCGAAAATGTTCTGAAGTTTTTAAAGGGAAATTGAATTTCAATTTATCATACGACATGTACTATATATTTAATAATATATATATTTAATAATATATTTAAAAAAGTTCTATTGACATTGACATTTTCACCAGATGTCGGTAACAACACATCCAATACACACAATCAAATGAATCAACACATAGATGTCCATAAATTAAGGTATGTGTAATAATGAGAAATGACACAGGGAAAAAGTATTGAACACAAGAAGAAAAAGTAGTGTCAAAAGATATGGAAAGGCATGACAACAGCTGAAATCTGTCAGTAACTATATTTTTAAAGGTGCTATTGACATCACCATATGTCGATAATAACTTACCCAATCCACACAAGCAAAGAAATCAAACCATAGATGTCCAAAAATTAAGTTATGTGTTTTAATGAGAAATGGCACAGGGAAAACGTATTAAGCACAAGAAGAAAGAAGGGTACAAAAAGAAAGTCATGACACCAGCAGGTCTATCAGCAATTAGAAAGCAATCCTGTCACTTAGTGAAAAATAATGTCAGCTGATTCAACTCACGACCTATAATAAGGCGTCTCATTACCAAGGTTCTACACAAAAAGCATATCATGATGGGTACAAAAACCAGTGAGCTATCTGAAAACCTTCACAATCTAATTGTTGCAAAACATACTGATGACAATGGTACAGAAACATTTGTAATCTACTGAAGTCTACAGTGAGCATTGTTGGGGCCATAATTCCCAAGTGGAAAGAACATAATTTCACCATAAACCGTTGACGACCAGGCGCTCCTACAAGATTTCAGACTAGGGATGAGCGATATTACCTACAAAAGTTGAAATCGGCACGGTTTATGGGCTTATCTGAAATTTCCGATCACGCGATAGTTTAGGACAATCTTATAGATAAAACTTTTACTATTTGTGCCATTTTCAGCATTTCCTGTAATTTTGGTGACCAGCCAATCAGCTCCGAGGATAGAGGGGGGTGAGGAGGATGTACGACATCATGACTGGGCGGTGTATGGATCTCATTGGCTACAAAAATTACGTGACCTCGTTTTATCTATGTTTCAGCAAAAGAGAGATGATTTTCACCTCAAAACAGAAGATGGAAAACAGCACAAATGTGCGTTACCCACGATTTAGAATTACTATGATGTTACAGCAATTCTGCTCACCCTATTTAGCTGTACAAATTTGGTACAGCTCAATATGCACGTGTAACGGCGTCTCAGGATAAGAAGCTTTCACAATCCTCTTCACTCTCCCTGCATGTGTAGGCAGCAGCTCAGGTCCTCCCGGCACACAGTCATGAATGACTTCGGGACAAGGTAAGTATAGGAATGTAAACTTACCAAATATAAGATTTCCTTGGGGGTCCTAGTAGCGCTTCCTTAGTAGTGTAACATAGAAGTATTATGGTTTAAAATACTCACTATAAACCAACTATATTTCCATTTATTTAAATATAAAATCAAGGCTATGCGTTTCACAGTCAGCCAGACTGCTTGCTCAGGCAGTGCTTGATACAAATGTTCTAAGAGCCATCTTTAAATTTTATCTATGCAACTGCAGTTCCTGTTCAGCTCATTCTATGTGTCATATGTCACTACACAGCAGGACATCTCGCAGTTTAAACCAATAGCTGTTCGGGCGGGGGGGGGGGGGAGAGGCTTTGGAAAGGAAGGGTGATATTGTGTAGCCCAGTGTGTTCTCTGACCTTGAATTTAAAAAGCATTGTTTTTTACAACTTTTTTGGCCAGCAGACCTCGGAAAGGAGGTGAAATTGTCCCTTTTGTTTTTCCGGTTCTATTGCACTGTGTCAGTGTTCCCAAAACCGGCATAATTTATCCCTATAGCTTTTAAATAGTTTTATTGAAGAATGTGCGTCTTTTTGGTGAAGACCGCCATAATAGTTCATATAGCATTTAAATACTCTTATTGCAGTCCGTGCGTCACTGGCCAGTTCAACTAAAATAGTGGTTCAAAGATTACTTTCTTCAGGCACTTTTTAATCTTTTAATCTGAGGTTCTATTAAGGGAATCTTTGCTGGTTTTGGGCATGCCACTGTAAAAGAAACCAATAGTAAAGGTATTATTGACATAAAGCGCTTCAAGACCATCAAAATGAAAAGTAGTTACTGGGTGTCCATCCTCTTTGATCCATGTTCCAAATCAAAAGTGAGCAATTTCCTTCAACCCACTTGACAATAGAATGCAGGAATTTGACACAGGTCTCCACTGGAGACATCTGTTGCGTCAGCTTCACGTTCTAATGTCACGGTGGTAGAACGTCAGCAACGTTCCAGCAGTAGAATGGCAAGTAGGCGTAGCAGCAGAAGCAAGATTGGAAAAATATATATATTTTTTAAATAGTCAATGTCTTATTGGGAATGTGTATTCTGAGTGTCCATAAGGGAATTTTTTGGTGGTTTTGGGGTCAGGATACTTTAAAATGGATGTCAGGGGTGGCAATTGGGTAGTATTCCTGCCAGGGGCCAGAATGAAAAAGGTGCCCGGTGATATGTTAAAAATAGGAAGTAGTAAAGGGTGGGCACCCCATTTGATTTAGCTGCATATGGCCGTGTCTCTCGCCGCACCCGCTGTAACTGAGGCCCTGCCAGCTGAACCTCCGCGTTCCCCGTTGAGACGTTCTTGCTGCCACCAGCACCGCATATATGACAAGTTGTTGGTCCCTGGTGCAAAAAGTGCTAGTGTTCTCCTGGCTAGTGTTGAGCGATTACGTTGGCTATCGACATCGGGCGATAGTCGATAGTCGGCCACCATCGATAAGGTTTTTCGATAGTGAGCAGTCGATTATGAGTGATGACCATTAAAGTCTATGGGAGAGCAACAACACCTTCATTCTTACACCCAAACAGGGCTGGAGAAGCTGGAATTAACATCCACAACAGTCAAATGGATACCTGCTACATCTTAGGCACAACACTAGGCTATAAAAGCCACAGAAAAAGTCACACACCATTCACTATACCTGTTTGTACCACAGCTGATCCTTAAACCTGCATCACCACAAAATTAAAAAGTGCCGAAGAAAGTAGTCTTTGAACCACCCTTTTAGTTGAACTGGACATTAACTAGAACTGTCCTGGGCCGCAGTAAAGACCTTTTAAACCGTCTGACCCCCAAAAATTAAAAAATAAAAAAAAAAAA
>JAODAL010074796.1:0-14235 GCA_025379985.1 Phyllomedusa bahiana
AGAAAAAATCTAAGAAGCATTTAACAAATACTTCGATATGAACTCTCCTTCAACCCCATCCTTTGAAACCCTATGGTGTGCTCACAAGGCGTTTGTATAAAACTAGCGGCTAGAGAGAAAAAGAGAAGAGACACAGAATTAAATGATTTCTTAGCTGAGATTTACTCTAGATCAGTGTTTCTCAACTCAAGTCCTCAAGACCCACTAACAGGCCAAGTTTTCAGGATTTCCTCAGTACTGCACAGGTGATTAATTATGTCAGTGACTCTGCAAGGTGATATAATTTGGCATGCTTCTGTGGGAGATCCTGAAAACATGATTTTGGTGGGTCTTGGAACGGGGAGTTGAGAAACTGCTCAGATGAACATTTAAAAAAAAAAATTAGGCCATTCAGCCCCCAAAGATAAGTTAAAACCAAACTGTAGGAAAAAAACTCAAAAAACCTTTACTTAAACCAACATGAAGCTCATATTAGCAGATTGCAGTGGAATTTTTTATCTACAAGGTGACCACCCTACTAAATTTTTAGCAAGAGAGTTAAAAGTATTAAAGGTTAGGAACAAGATTTATCATCTTACTACTCCGAGCAATGCTAAAATTAATGACCTTCAATTGATTACTAATGCCTTTACAAAGTAAAACCACAGCCTACATAAAATCTTCAAGATGATCACAACTCACCCCGCAAACCTCAAGACAATTTTTTAAAAACTTCTAAGTAAAAAATAAATTTTTCCCTTTTTCTTAGAAGGCCAACTAACAATATTAAATGAACTCATAAGAAGAAAAGAACTAGAAAACAGCATTAACAGCTCCAAACTTAACAGATTCCCCAGAACCGGTGGCTTTACTAATGAATACCAGAAACTATTTAATAATACCCTAACCCCACACATAACTTCTATTTTTCAAGAAATCTTGCATAAAGGGAAAGCTCCAATGGAAATGTTCTGTGCTGTTGTCACAACTAGAGATGGGCGAATCGATTCTAAGAAGGGAATTCGTTTTGAATTTTAGGAAAATTTGGTTGGAACGAAGTGAAAATTTGGGTTTCTTTGGGGGGAACAAGTTGCTTTTTTATTGATAAAAGGCTGCGGCACATGGCCTACATGGGGGAAAGCCTTGGGAGGAAGAAGGCATAGCCTGCAGACATTTCAAAGGGGAGCCAATCAGAGTCAGGGGATTCTGTGACTCACCCCACTAAAAGGTCCGGGCCGACGCCCGGGGGTCACACTCCCTCCTGGCTCATCAGGGAAGGTGCCTGCCGCGGTGATGCTTAGAAAATTGATTTTTTTTAGCGATTTTTGTGGGGGGCTCGCTTTTCAGAGATGTTTTCTTTTTTCTTTTCTAATTTTTTGGGGTATTGGTCTGAAATCCGTGTGCTCCACTCGTGCATTCATTCAATATCAAAGTGGGATCTAGCCAGTTCCTGTTGTATTTTTAAAGAAAACAGCGTTTTTTCAATATAAATACCTCTTTTATTTTTGGCTGCCAATTCTATTGCGCAATTTTAAACGGGGTTAATTAAGGTTTTTTTTGCTGGTGTGCTGACCCCAAGAAACCGTCTTTTTCAACCCCAAAATATATACATTTTTCCTGTAGCCTAATTCACAAGCAAAGGTTAATTACAACTGTATCTCTTGCTGTGTGGCGTAGAAAACACGCAATTGTAACACGCTAAAAAGTACTTTTTTGTGCGGCTCAATTCTTTGGCGCAATTTACATCCAGGGTTAATTAAGCGTTGTTTTGCTGGTGTGCTGACAAAAAAACCGTCTTTTTCAACGCCAAAATATATAAATTTTTCCTGTAGCCTAATTCATGTCCGAAGGTTAAATAAGCCTGTTTGTGCTTTTACATTTAGTAATACAGCACCGACAGCAAGGTTCCCTGCCTCCTCCTGCCGGCTACTTCAGCAGATCATCGGCTCCATCACTATGGAATCCAGAATGAGTTTCTGGTTTCCTAAAGTCTTCCAGAGTTGCCTAAACAGCCCAGAAGCTTCTAGGACCGCAGTGACCCTGCATAAGGTATGTCATGAGGCAGGATGGAGGGCTATGCCCCCACCTCATATGTCTATGCTCATATACTGGACCTGTGTCACAGAAAAAAGGAGTCTTTCAACCACCATTTTAGTTTCACTGGACATAGACTATCCCTGTCCTGGGCCACAGCATGACCCCTAAACCTGTTTGACCCACAGATCACAAAGGTGGCACTATGTATTTTGTACCGTGACTGTCATTTAGTATATTTTTTGGGTTTAACTGACATATGTTTACAGAATTTATTTTAGGGAAGTTTTATTTATAGTTTTACATTATTATCATTTTGCTTTTTTTCAAGTTTGATAACATACAACATACCCCCCTCCCTGCAGTTAAAGGTATTTTTTTTTACACATGTATATGTGTTAATTCATTCGCACGCCCCATAAGTAATAAAAATGTCCTAATCATCCCCAAAACACTTCTTAGTTGAGAAGAACATTTGCTCTTTGGCTTCTGAGAGTGTTTCAGCCAATCAATTCTTTGGTTTCATTTTTCCTCCAAATCCTTCTTCAGTGATTAGGGACAGGAACCCCCCTGGAGATCAAATGATGCGCCCCATAGTGACTCCACCCCCAAATAAAATTTTTTTATGCCTCAATTGTGAAATTTTGTGTCCAGCCCTGGAGCCCTTTTTGACACTACTTACCTCACAGAAATAACTTTTTTCAAAATCTTATTTTTTAAGAGAAATTTGAAGCTCTCCTGATTGCCCCTAACGGTGAGAAGCCAATGCTGCCGTCAGTCAATCTGTTAACACGGAGGTTCAAAAAGCCAGGGCCAGCCTTACAGTGGGTGTGGTGAGAGCCCAGGCTAGCGTCTGTCATCTATTAAACACGCAGGTTCAGCTGCCAGGGCCGGATTTAAAAGTGGGTGCGGTAAAAAGAAGGGTGGCGTCCGTCATCTATTAACACAGTAAAATTGCCCTTATGACGCAGCAACGAAAACAGTCGTGCTGAAGCAGAGTGCGGAAGCTGAAGTATGAGGTAAGATCTCCAGCCTTCAAGACCTGGGTAGCGCTTGACCGTCCGTATGAGTGCGGACCAATTGAGCTTCACTTGGAAATGCTGGTGGTTGACGCTCCTGTTCCACCCAGGTGCCTTTTTTTTGGCATTCTTTTTTTTCATTTTACTCAACTTTCTGGAGGAAATTGTCTTGTTCTTTTTTTCTCTGTCCGTGCTCCATACTCCATGCCCTCTAAATAAACCTACATCTGGTCAAGTCTTCCTGTACCTCCCTTGTAAAATTTCAGAGGAATATTTGTACCAGCTATTTTTTTACATGCAAGCTTTTTAATAGTTTAATTCTAGAAAACACATTTTAAAATAGGAGGGAATCCCACCACCTCTTTGTTTCTCTTTTTTTAATTGTATTAAATGGGTTTTCTCACTACGGGGATTGCTAGCTTTTTTAAAGGGATCTCGCAAACATAAGTCAGTTTGCATATATGTCATTAACAGTTGTTACCTATTCCTGCCCCATAAATTTCAAAACATCACCCTTGAGCCACTCTTGACAATTGTAAAGAAAAAAATGTCTGTTAGAAACAAATTTATTTTTTTAAATAGGACCTGTGTTTTAGCTGCATTTCACAGCAACATGCCCCCAAAAATTCAAAACATGACCTTTGGCCCCCTCTTGACAATTTTAAAGAAAATGTTGTTAGAAACCACATTTTTTAAAATAGGACCTCTAGTATAGCTGCATTTCACAACAGCATGACCCCAAAAAAATTATAAAAATTACTTTTCAGCCACTGTTAAAAATTGTGAGGGAGAAATGCCGCTTAGAAGCCACATTTCTGTTCCAAAGGACCATGATAACAGCTGTATCTCACAGCACCATGACCCCAAAACCTTTGGGACAATGCGAAAAAATTCTAAAGATGAAGTGAGTAAATGGAATACGTTTTTTTCATAAAACCTTGTACAATTGGTGTCTTTTACAGTCTCCTCACCGCAAAACCAGCCAAATGACCTTTTGGGAACTGAGAATAAAAATTGCAGTAAGAAATGATCATTTAAAAAAAAAAAATGCAATAGGACCATTTCTGTTTGAAGAGGAATGTGAAGTAGAATGGCCAACTATCGGGGACCTCGGCAAATTGGGGCCACAACATCATCCCGAAATCCATGCTGATTCATCTTGATGAAAGTCAAAAGATTCCCATTATCTTTGGAAAGCCGGATGCGTTTGCCTTAATGACTCTTCCAGCTGTGCTGAAGGTCCGCTCAGATATGACGTGGCTGCTGTGCAGGACAACACCTCTATGGGGTGGCTAGAGAGCTCGGGCCATTCATCCATTTTGGATACCCAGAAGTCGATTGGGTCCCGGGAAAACATCAAAACATCGGTGTTGAGGACGCAGATAGTCGTGGCACATGATCTTAAGCTGGTCTCTGAGTGTCGTATGTGTGCCCTGCATTACATGCATTGGTGAGGTGGTAAATAAAGATTGCCAGAGGTCCCACATTAGGCTTCTGCCACAATGCCTGCTGCTGCTTGGCACTCTACTGCTGTCACGTTGTTGACGTTGTTCCACCGTGACATTTGAAGAACATGAAGCAGACGCAACAGATGTCTCCAGTTGATCAATTAGCACGGTCTCCAAGTCCTGCATTTCTTCTTTTATTTGGGTGGGTGAAGGAAAGTGCTGAGTTTTGCTTTGTACCGGGGGATTGAGGAGGGTGGCCAAATCAGTAACTGTTTTCAGTTTGATGGCCTTATGCGAGGATCATGTTGGAGGAAATGGAGCATCCAAGCACCCCATGTGAGAGAGGAGCCTTGATTTCCCAAGCCCCTGGGTCGAAGGGCACTAGCAAAAAGATCTTCCTATTTTCCTCCTCCGCCTCAAATTTAGTGCCAACCTCTTTCCAAGGCAGGGACATCGGGTAACGTTTAGTGTCCAGGAATACCCCATCCTGTCCTCCTTCGCTTCCTCCGCCTTACACTGGCCTGGCCCGAACCACTGCCTAATGAAGACCGATAATGTTGTTTAAACTGTCAGGCCTTCTGGATTCGATGGAGGGGAAAGGCTCGTGTTTGCATCTGTGTCAGTCTCCTCCCCCGTCTCTGGTGGGACCTGCTGTTTCAGGTGTCCAACGATCGTTCCAGAACTAAAATCCCCCCACAATGTCATGCTGACAAGGGGATTGTCCGCACTGACCATTTTGGTGGCTTCTTCAAAACTGGCAAGGATGGTGCAGAGCTCTTTCACCTGCCTCCACTCTCGGCGGCTCAACACCCCGGGTCCCATCGCTGCTTGTCAGGCCATGTGTCACTTCGTACTGCGTAATGGCATTGCGCTGCTGCCACAATCGCTGAAGCATGTGGAGGGTGGAATTCCAGCGTTTTGCCACGTCAACAATGAGATGGTTGACGTGAGGAGGCCGAGCTGACGCTGCAACGCAGCTAGGAGGGACGAAGCAGGGTGCGAACAGCGGAAGTGTGAGCTCAGACATCGAGCCTTCCTCAGAAGGCAGTCCAGACCCGGGGAGCGCTTTAGAAATTTCTGGACGTCGAGGTTCATGACATGTGCCAGGCAAGGTATGTGCTCCAGCCTACCGATCTTTTAAAGGGGAGCCAGCAGATTTCGCCCGTTAATCGCACACCACCTTGCTGGCAAAAATGTTCTTTTCACCCAGCCGCGCTTTGTTCTCGTTGCGGAAGAGCCATCCACAGCTCCTGACCTGTGTGTTGACGGTCTCCAAGGCAGATTAATTTCAACACGGCCTGGTGTCTCTGGGCACGTGATGCCACCAGAGGACCTTGGGGAAAAGAACCTTGCACCATCCCTGCTGTTTTTTAAAAAGGGGTGCGCCAAGCCTGAGAGCCACCGTTACCACCAGAGACATCCCCCCCGCTACCCAGTGAGCTGTCACAGAGATATAGCAGCCTTGGCCGTGCTTACTAATCCATGTGTCGGTGGTCAGATGGACTTTGCCGGAAACAGATGCAGACAACGCTTGAAATTTTAGATGACACGTGGCTGGCCAGGGCAGGGACGGCTTTTCTGGCAAAGAAATGCCTGCTCGGCATTTGGTGTTGAGGGCAGGCACAGGCCATGACGTGGGGGGAACCCATCTGTGTCCACCAGACGGAAAGGCAACATTTCAGGGCCAAAGCTTTGGGAATGCGACATTTCAGGCTTTTGGCTTTGGGGATGGTTTTGGGTTTTAATGTGTTTCTTCTGCTTTCCCAAACCCGGTAGGGCAGAAGGCTGTCTGTTAGACTGGCCGCTGTACGCTGTGCAGGTCAAACTGGTGTATGGAGAAAGGGTAGGATGTGTCTCTGGTGGTGCTGGTGGCACTCGGGCGATGGTGGAGGCTGAAGCGGAGGCTGATCCTTGATCATGACTCTGAGAGACATGGGCAGCTGAGGAACGCTTGGTGGTGGCAGAGGAGGAGGAGGCGGAGACAGAGGGTGTGACAGCGGTTGGAAGCCCGGGATCGGTGTGGCCTTTTTTGGCCAAGTGTTCTGTCCATTTCAACTCATGCATTCGCTGCATGTGACTAGACATGTTGGTGGTGGTTAAACACCTAAGATTCTTGCCTCTACTGATGCGTTTCCGGCAAAGATGACATATGATCGCTGGGTGAATCAGAGGCTTGCTCGAAAAAGGCCTAGGCTTGAGAGGTCCTGGACCTTTTCGACGGCGATAAGCGAGGAGCGGTGTTTCCGCTGATCGTGGCTGGCAGAAAAAATCCAGCGGACTTGTGCGACCGCCCTCTCCCTTTTTGAGGCGGGATCCATACTGACACTACCCCATTGTCTTCCTCCTCGTCCAGTGATGAAGCACTCGCAAGCAAATTCTGCTGAAAAGACCCTGATGTCGTCATCATCATCATTAACAACGCAGGTGAGTTCCTCGTCCTGACATTCTGCATCCAGGAGCTCCGGGCTACAAGCAACAGGCACTGCAAGACGTTGCCAACCGCCCGGGATTTTTGTTGATTGACCGGCTTCCTTCTCCTCCTCTATTGGCATCAGCAATTGGGCGTCAAAGCAGACCAAATCATCCTCTTTGGCCTATTGATCTTTTGAAATGCCTTCTTACCCCAACCACATTTTGTCATCAAAGAGGTCTTCAGAAAATGGATTATCCAAAGTAGTGGGTACACGAATTGACATTTGGGCTGCCTTCGCTTCATGTTGGACAGATTCACAGGGCCCTGACCCAGAGATGACAGGCCTGACGGTCCTGCAACCTACGATCCGCTGGCTTGCGTGTTGTCGCCAGCACTGGAAGGAGCACCCTTTTCTCGTACCTCTACCTCCATGTCCTACACCCCTCTTTGCTCGCTTACCCTGCATTTCACTCCATGTTCAGAAAGATAAAAATTTAAGAAGGTATGGAAGAGTTTTTGACAGTCTCTTTTTGAAAGACGGCACATTCTTAAATCCCTCTAATTTCCTACAGCCAACTAGGATTAGAAACAGAATTGTTTCTAGCGAATAACTGTGAAATTCGGTCTGGTGGAAGAACCGTAAGACAAAATCAACAGTGTTCTTCCTTCAGTCCCAGGGATTTACAACTGCCCAGTAGGACTAGGAATTGATAGTTTTCAACAAACTATCATACAAGTGCGCTATCTGCGCCAAACTGAGATTCACTAAGCACGATCAAACTATTCAAAAGTTACACGGATGAGAAATTGCGTTTTTTGAAGCAAGGACACACGAGAAAAGTTACTAGAACATTTCTGTATCTTAATTTTTTTTTGTTTTTTAATTTAGTGTTTATTAAACATTTTCTTATAACAAAGGCAAAGAACATAGACAAAAACAGTCTCGCAGTCACATCGCATAATAAAATACAATGATAGAGGCACAATCTGTGCGTATCGGTTGATGCAAGAAAAACCAAGAGTATGCAGTGCAGACATATGGAAAAATCACATGGGGCTGGGATGTTAATGTTACAACTGCGTCAGGGAAAGAAAAGAGAGAAAGAAAAAAAAAGGGAGAAAGAAAAGAGAAAAACAAAATCAAAACCACACTGGTGGCAGGGGGAAGAGGTCCCATCAGGGCCATTGGACCGCGGAGGGATAGATGGCAGCAGAATAAGGAAGATACAGTACTTCAAGAAAGGGAGGAAAGGGGCAACAACCAAGGGATGGGCCACCACTGCCTCCTATCCAAACTCCCACTACCCCGAAAGGGCTTTAAACGCCTGGGAGCCCTGAAATAGAACCACGGAGTCCAAGTATGCAAAACCTAGTGGCGTCGTCGTGTGAGTGGCTTATCAGTTCCTCCCATCGGTAGAGGAAGGAAACCTCCTCGATCCACTCACAAATTGTGGGGGGTGAGGTCTGGCGCCAATGCCTCAGTATAATAGTTTTTTGCCGCCTGAATGGGTGCCTAACCCAAAGATTTCTTATAAGTGGCTAGGGGAAGTCGAAACATAAACAATAACGTGGCTTCGGGAGAATTTGGCACAGAGAACCCGGTGCAGTCAGCGATAGCCCACAGTATGGTTCCCCAAAACCTCCTGAGCACCACACATCCCCACCAGATGTGTACCATGGTGCCAGGCTCCTGGTTGCAACGCCAGCACGTTCCTGGAACAGAAGGATACCATTTGTGAAGGAGTGCTGGCACCCTGTACCACCTGGAGAGGATTTTGTAACTAGTCTCCTGGGACTTGCTAGCAATAACGGCTTTATGGGTGAGGTAGAAACACTTCTTCCATTGGTCCAAGCTGAAGGACTACTGTCGCTCCTTCTCCCAAGCCGCACAAAAAGAGGGGAGAAAGTGGTCAGCAGGGGAAAGGAGCCACAGATAGATCTGGGAAATCAAATGTCTAGGGACTGAGGAGGAGAGACATAGTCTTTCCATCGGGGATAAAGCCCTATCGAAGTTAGTCTTTTTAATAACAGTGGTGAAAAAATGCTGCAATTGAACATACTGAAATAGATTCCTGGAAGTTGGGCATCTATCCTGCAATAGCTCCGAAAGGGAGAGTAGTTTACCTCGATTATGAATATAGGTGGAAAGGAGAGGGCACTTCTTGGAACTTCCCAGAAATGAGTTCCGAGATTAACCAGCGGAAATAGGTGGTTATCAGAGACCGGAAATAACGGGTGTTTTAAATCTAAAAGGGCCTCAGACTTTTTGGCCCTACGGATGATCAATAAAGTATGGGTCGTACTTAAGGACAACTTGGTCGTTCCCGAGAAAAGGCTCTCTGGGGCCCATGGAAGGGATACCAAAGACTGGGGGCAAAGGGCCTGAGCTATGTAAACCCACAGCTTTCCCTGCGAGCTGTGGATCAAATCCACGAACCGAGCATAGGCTGCTGCCAAAAAATACAATCTGCAGTCAGGGAGACCCACCCCCCCAGCGGTTTTAGGCTTAGAAAGCAAGTCACGACTAATTCTGGGGCGCCAAGAAAGGCAGATAAAGTCACAAAATGCGCGATTAACCTTAACCCAAAAGGTATTAGGAATAAAAATGGGAAGCGTCTGAAGAAGGTTTTAGGATTTTAGGGAGGATAGACATCTTCAATATGTTCATTCTACCAAACCAAGAGAAGTCCCGCTGGGACCAGACCCTGAGTAGGTGGGATATCTTGGAAAGCAACGGTGGAAAATTTGTTTCGAATAATTTAGAGTGGTCAGCGGGGATAAAGATCCCCAAATAGGAAATAACCATTGTAGGCCAGGAGAAGGAGAACTTCCCCTTAAGGGCCTCTATGATGGCTGGGTCTATCGTGATGTTTAAAGCCTCGGATTTCCTATAGTTGATCTTATAGTTAGACCAAGCGCTAAAACGTTCTAACTCGGACATCAGGGACGGAAGAGATATGAGAGGATCAGTAATGTAAATTAAGAGGTCATCCGCAAAAGCTGAACATTTAAATTCACGACCGCCAATTGTGATACCCCTGATATTCGGGTTAGAACGTATGGCATCCAATAGGTGTTCCATAACTAAGACATAAAGTAATGGAGACAGCGGGCAACCCTGTCTAGTGCCGTTACGGATGGAAAAGGGGTCAGATAAAGTTCCATTAATTCTCACTCTAGCAGTCGGGTCCTTGTAAAACTCCATGATTTTAGCCGAGAACAGGGGGCCCAGACCAACACGGGCAAGAGTGGTTTGCAAGGGAATCCCAAGAGATCCTGTCAGGCTTTTACAGCGTCAAGCGACAGGATCATCAAGGGAACCCTATGAGAGCGCGCATACTGAATTACATCCAAAGACTTGAGCGTGTTGTCCCGAGCCCCCTGCCAGGGACAAAACCAACCTGGTCCATGTGTATTAATGTAGGTAAGAGGGTATTAAGCGATTCGCCAATAATTTAGCATATATCTTCAGGTCAACGTTCAGGAGGGAAAAGGGCCTGTAATACCCACACAGCTGCGGGTCCTTAAACCCGGTTTTGGAATCACGGGAAATGAGCCTCCAGAAAGGATGGAGGAATAGGAGCATGGCTGAGTGGCATTAAAGTGGTAAGAAATGGATGAGGGAAGGGATGGGCAAATCTTGAAAATTGTGCCGTGAAGTCATCAGGACCAGGCTCTTTCCAAACCGAGCCCTTATCACCAGTTTGACCTCCTACCGTGAAAAAGGGGCCTCTAAGTCCTGAATCGAGTCCAAGCATACTGTCCACGAAAGGGAAGGGAAAGTCCGTTCGGCAGGAGAAGGAGGTTCAGAGTCGATGCCAACTGATACAGCTTTTGGGCGTAATATAGTTAAATTCCCGCTAATTTCAGCATAGCATGAACCAATCCACCTCGGGGGTTCAATACAAAAGGGCAAAGGAGAAGAATCCGGTCTCTGAACCCACCAGGAGACCCCACTTTTACCAAACCAAAAACCTACTGGGCAATCTTGCAATAGTCGCCCCAGAAGCTTCAAAAGGCGTCGCACCCCAAGACGAGCCAAGGGGGGGGGAAAAATTTCCCGAAGGACAATCGGGAGAGGCCCGCTTATGGAGTGTTTCCAACAATGCAACTATTGTAAGGCCTCATGGACAGCGGTGGCTTTCGCCTTCTTCAAAGACTCCCGTGCTTGATGAGGACGCCCTTAAAACGCTTTCAGGCCTCCCATTTTATCAAGAGGCACGAGTCCCTCTCATTCAGGGGTTTTTTGGATTCCCTAATTTTTTTTAAAAAAGGAGGGAAATGGCCTTTCTGCCACACAGGGGGGGGTCCTTACCCTGGTTTTGAACCCGGGGGAAATGACCTAGAAAATCCCCCTTTTCTTAAAAAATTAAAAAAAAAATTTTTAAATTTCAATTTTTAAAATTTCCTAAATTCTAAACTTTTTTCCCCCCAAACCCTTTAATCACCAAAACCCCCCCCCCCAAAAATTAACCTTCTCCCTACCCCACCAAAAAAACCCCCCCAAAAACAACACCAACAACACCCCAAAAAAAAAACCCAACAAACAAACCCCCCCCCCCCAGCCCCCCAAAAAAAAACACCCCCCCAAAAAACCCCCCCCCACCAAAAATAAAATTAAAATTTAATATCCCCCCCCCCCCCCCAATACCCCCCCCCCGGGAGGGGGGGGGGGGGGGGGGGGGGAAACCCGGGGAAAGGGGGGGCTTTAGGTTTAAACAATGCAACGGTTTGAAAGGGGGAACGGGGGGCTTTGCCTTTTCAGCGACTCCCGTGCTTGATGAGGACGCCCCTTAAAACGCATTTCAGGGGGCCCCCCATTTTATCAAGAGCGTCGAGTCCCCCCTCATGGCAGGAAAAAAATGGCCCCCATCCCCGGTGAAGGGCAGTTACAGACCGAGTCGGTCAATACAGATTCATTAAAATTCCAATCCTGTTCAAAAAAACCCGGGATGGAAGACAAAAAAGCGTAAACGGGGGTGATCCGGACCAGTTTACATTGCCAAAAGAAGTGTGCCACCCAACATGAGAGGGGGTGCATGTTGGACCCCAAGAAAGTCAATGGACTATATGCATTGTGGAGAATTGGTAGAAGCTATAATCCCTATCCGATTTATTTGAAGGGCCCAAATGTCGCTAAGTGAAAGCGAGAAGGGCCCGTTTCAAACCCCTTTGATGGGCCGAATAGGGGAAAGGGACGAAAAGCCCAGAGGGAAATTTTCAAGGGTTTTGGGTCTAGCGTCAAGTTAAAATCCCTCCCAAAAAAGAGGTCCCCCCCGCCCAGGTCCCCAAAACATCCAGGCTGCCAAAAAAAACGGGACCTGAAAACCCGGTTGGGGAAGTAGAATTTACAAGTGAACGAAAGGCCTCTAATAGACAGGACCAGGTGATATATCGAGCTTCAGGGTCTAGATACAGTCCAAAACCGGTGTGGTAAGGACTTGTAAGAGCGATTTCTTGCCCCTACTCTTTTGAAAGGGAGTAGTTGGCGCAGAAAATTGGTTAAACGTTTTTAATTGGGGGGCCTGAGGGATTTAAAAAGGGTTCCTAAAACACGCCACATGGGGCCCCCCTTTTTTATGGAAGTTATAGAGAATTTTGGAGCGTTTCTCTGGGCATTGCCCCTTGGTGTTGAGGGAAGCTACATTAATGTCCCCCATTTTGTCAAAGGGGAGCAAATAACTGGGTGTCCGCCACCTCCACGGTCCAATGGAAGAGAGGGGAGGGAGGACAAAAGAGAAAAGGAAAAAAGAAGAAAAAAAAGGGGGAAAGGGAGAAACAAAAACAGGACAGAAGAAAACAACAAACCAAGGAAAACAGAGGAAAAAACCCGCAAAAAGAACCAAACTAAAACTGGAACCGGGAACTCTGAAGCCAAAAATAGGCAAAGAGGGACTCCAAACCTACGTGGGGAAAGGAAGTCAGGCATGTTCAGAGTTCTCCTTTAGCAAAATATAAATAGCTTAAACAGAAAAATAAACCAGGCTAACATCCGAATACAAATGCAATAAACATGTTAAAGAGTGGACACCCTGAAGGAAAGAATAACATTAGGAGGTCAAGCCCCCCTAAAATGTAAAATCAATAACAAGTAGAGAAGTGGTCAGGTAAAAGGCTGGTCTTGGGCAGGGCCAGGTCCCCGACACCCAGGGATTTAGCAAAACGGGGTCGCTGTTATGGGACCCCCCGTGGGGGAAGACCGGGCCCGGGGGAATGGGATTTGTTTCTAGGGTTTGGTCTCGCGGATTCTTACTCAAAGGGGGGGAGAGGAGTGTGCCATCCGGAAAAAGGAACACGTCCGGATTTGTAAGTCCTGTAAAAAGGCGGGGGGAAATCCTAGGAGTAGTAAGGGTTAAAAAGATCCCCTGCCGGGTGATGAGGGGTAAAGGGGGAAACCCATTTTTAAGAGTGTTCCGCTCCTTAAAGCCCTGTGGATGGGTCTCAACATAGATCTCGGGGCAAGTGTGCGGGGAAAAAGCCCGGGTAGATTTGAAAGGAGGTCCCCTTAAAGACTGGGGACCGGCCCTTTTCACTCGGTTCTGATTTTTATTTTAGAAAAGAACTCAACAGGGCAGATCCCATTCGAGGGTAGGGTCGTTTTGGGTTTGGGGGGGGCGTAAACCTCTGTGAATCTGCCCAAATTTCAATGTGAGCGCTTGGTGGACGGTCCAAGTCCCTTTTGAAGATAGCTGGACGTTGAATAAAAAATCAGAAAAGGGGACCGTTTCAGGGAGACCTCGAAAACCGAAGATTTTGGTCTCCCCCCTTTCTCGACCATCGAAAGCGTTGAAATGAAACAATTTAGAGGGTGCTGTTGTATCCCCCTTTTAAGGCGACAGGAGTAGGGGGGCAGATGACTCTTAGCTTGCGGGGGTTTCCACTTTGCTCGACATTGTGGAGAAGTCCGAGCGGAACTGGGCAAATTCATCGAGTACTTGCCGGGTCATAGAAGAGATGTCTTGCCTCGTGGGCCAATTAAGGGCAAGCTGTTGAAGGTCTGCAAGAGTCACAGGTCGGTCAGAAGAGCTCGGTCCAGGCACATTTAAACGGGCCTTGCCACCGGGAGGTGGATGGAGAAGGGAAGGCACTCCAAGGAGCCCCTCGCCGGAGTGAGTGACAGGGGTGTGTGGAGTGACAAGGTCGCCCACTTTGGAGGGCCTGAACGCTCGCCCTATAAGGAAGGTGAGTGGAGGAAAAAGGGGCTGTAGAAAAGATGGGTGGACCCCTAGGAGGGAAAATGCCCATCAGGATCCTTGTACGTAGATGGGCCATACCAGGAAGAGCCCGTGGACCAGGAGGGGGATGATACAACCGGCCCCGGTTGTACCGGGGGGGGGTGGTC
>JAODAL010074797.1:0-14235 GCA_025379985.1 Phyllomedusa bahiana
GGTGTAAGCCACCCCGGGGGGGGATTAGGTCCCCGGGTATTCACCAGACCCGCCACAAAGCGGGTGAACTTGCTGCGGCGGAGACTACCAGGTCGCTACCCCGCGTGATTTTTGCTTGCATGCGGGGGGGTAATGCGTGGTACAAAATTCGGATCTGGGACTTTAGTCGGGGGCAGGCAGGGGGTTTTTTGGCCCCGGGGGGGCACGCAGACCCCGGGCTGTGGCGGGGGACTTTGTTAGGGGACAAGGTACAGGCCAGGACAAATCCTAACGCTTGAGAAAGGGTGGGCCCCCAATAATAACGAGCGATTTTTTTCAGAGACTTATGGACTCCAGGGTGACCAGCTGTTCGAGAAATTTCCCCCCACTTCAAAAAACGAGGCCGCATGGCGGGGCGGACGTGGGTCTTCCCAGAAAAAATGTTTTAACCCCAGGGGGGCTGCCGTGAGGGACATTCTGAGGAATGTGGCTGCAAAGGGCTCTAAAAACAGTGTCCGAGGATCTCGAAGGGCGTCCGCCCTGACGTTTTTTCTCAGCGGGCCCCAAAAGTGAAGAAAAAAAGTCAAGCGGGCGTCGGGGATTTCGCGTGAGCAGAGGGAAAAAGGGGGGTTTTTGGTTTGGAAATCCGAGGGGGGCGGCCCCCCCAGCAAGTGCCTCCCATTTTTCTAGGGCCAATTTTGCCATAGTTCGCGATCACCAATCGAATAATTTCGCTGGGGCTGGAGTGAAGGGTTTTTAAAAAAAAAAAAACGCAAGTACCATTTTTCCCAAAGGGGAAATTTCTGTAAGAACAGCGCCCCCACTGAACGCCCCCTAAAGGGATGAACGGAGCTGGGGCCCGGGGAGACGAACAGGGTAAAAGCAAAAGCTATTTGGGCGCCAAAGGCTTTTTGAGCTTCCGGGGGGCCCAATTTGGGGTTGGGATTTTTTCTTCGTAAGGCCACCCCGCGGGGCCCCTGAGGGGAAAAGGCGGAATAAAAGTCTGTAATATTCGCGAAACCCCCAAAAAATTGGTAAGAAGCCACTGGTCGAAGGCACGTACAACTGCAGACCCAAAGAGGGATCCAACTGGGGACCCGACTGGGGCTTTACCCCCGGAAAACAACAAGGGGCAAAAACAGGCATTTCTTCAGTTTGGCATATAACTGGTGGTCCAGGAAACGTTTTAGGGGAAACCTTCGGATGTGGGGGGTGATCTTTGATCTGGGGAAAATTAAATGCCCTCTAGGTAAATGATAACACAGACTAAGGAGACCCGCGGAAGATTCATTGACTTTTTTGGGGAAGACCCCCCGGAGGTTCCCGGGGCCCCAAAGGGCATGACCAGAATTAAAAATTGACCATCTCTGGTAAAAAAAGGGCCGTTTCTACTCTTGCCTTCACGGATACGAATGGGTTTTTGTGTCCCCGAAAGCCCAAAACTTAAAAAAAATTTTTCCCGCCATGCAGGGAAAAAAGAACGCCCCGATATAAAGAGGAAGGGGGTTTGATTTTTAAAAGTAATTTTTTTAAAACCCCCTGATAATCGATACGGGTCGTAGATTTCCATTTTTTTTCCCCAACAAAGAAGAACCCGGGCCCCTGCAGGCGAGGAAGATTTTTGCAAAGAACCCCTTAAGGAGGTTCTCCTGGATATACCCGACATAGCCTTAGTCCCCCGGGAGGGAAAGAGGATAGACTCGCCTGGGGAGGAGTACAAAAGGGTTGCGGCCAATGGGGCCAATAAAGGGTGGTGGGGGGGAAAAGGGGTTTTCTTTCAAAAAAGATGGGAAATTTTTCCTGGTACGGAGGGGGCGACCCGACGGGGGGCTTCTTAAAATTTACAGAGCGGGCCAAAGGCAGAACGGAGAAAACTGGAAGGCTTTCGGGGATTGGGCCGCGGGGCCCCCAAAGGTTTAATTGGGCCCGTTTTCCCAGCCCAAGGTCGGAGCATGGTCTTGAACCAAAGGGCCCCCAGGAGGATTTCCAAAGAGGGCGGGGCCCAAAACCATTTATTTTTCGAGTCTCCTTGTGTAGGGCGCCAAATCTGAAAAGTAAAGGGGCCCGCCTTTGGCAAACCCAAAATTTGCGCCCTTTTTGGAAATTCCGTCAGGACGGAGGAGAAAAAACATGGGTTTCGGGGGGGGGTCACCCGGAGAGAAATTTTTAAACCCAGAGCTTGGCTGAAAAATTTTCCAGCAAAACCCCGAATAAAGGGAAGGTGGGGCTTAAAAGGGTGCTTTCCGCCGAAATCCCAACAAGTACGGGAAATGGTCGGGACGGAAAAGGGGGCCGCACTGACACCGGGAAGCCTCCCCTGCAAACCCTAGTTGCGGGGAAATTACCCGGGCGAAAGGGACAGCCCCCTTCAAGGGTTTGGCCAAAAACCCCCCAAATTTAGAAGCACAGTCCCCGACGACGCTGCAACTTTTTTCCGGGGCCCAGGTGGGCTCTCTCGACCTCCAGGGGTTTCGTCCCCCCAGGAACCATTGGGGGAGGAAGGGGAGGTCTTTTGGGAAAACGGGGGGGCCCCCAGACGAGGCACCCGGCTGGGGGGCACCTCCCTTGGATCGAGCTCTTGTTGCCCTTTTCCCCGAAAACCCCGAATATCTTTTCGGGAGGCCAACCAAATTCATTTTTTAAACCATTTCCGAAGGAAAGGTCCCGACCAGCGAGTTTCATCTTTAATAGGGCCCCGAAGGGCCCTTGCCAGAAGGTTCCCAAAAACAAAGGCTCATTTTTCCATCCAACTCAGAGGTAAAGGGTGGGGAAACTGCAAAAGAGTACTGACCCACGTGGGAGTCCCCCTGACGGAGACGGAGCAGAGCTTGGCAGCGAGGAGGTGCGGCCAGGTTCCCCGGGAAAAACCCGGGGCGGAAATCCCTGGAGAAAGGCTTGTAGATTCCCGTCAAAAGGGGTTCCTCGGTCCCATAGGGAGTGGCCCGGCAAAAAACTTCCCCCGATAACAGGTAATTATTTAAAACCCCCCTTTAAAACCCCGGGGGGGGTTCAAAGGGGGGGGGGGGAATTGGAATTGGGGTTTTCCCAAATTCTCTTTTGGATGGAGCATTTTATGATGAAAACCCCGGCATTTCTTGGGGGGCACCAAACATAGGGGGAAAAGGGGGCGGCAGAAAGCAGCGAAAAGGGCCCCGGTTTAAAGGGAAAAAGGAAGAGCCCTGGCTGCGGGGGGAAAAAAACTGGGGGCTGGCGAGGGGGCGGCCCCCGAGGGGAGGAAAAAGGGCCGCAAAGGGTTTGCCTTTATGGCCCCGGCCTTTGGGCAATACGAGGCTCTGTGGGGGACAGCCCTCGTGACGTACCCGGGAACGGGCAAGGATACCCTGGGGGGGAATCCATGGCCCTTTTTTTAAATGTAAGGGTTTTGGTTTTTTGGGTTGCGGACCCCCGCAAGCGATGGGTAAAACCAACCCCCCGGGGGCGGAGTTAAATACCCCGGTAAATTCAACCACAGCCCCCCACAAAGCGGGATGGACTTGTTTCGGCGTGAGGGACCAGGTCGCTACCCCATGGTTTCCTTTTTCTTTGGCGGGCCAAGGGTAATGATGGGACAAAAAAAGTGACCCAGGCAGCAGGGGCGCACGGCGGCCCGGGCCCGGGGCAAGGGGGGATCAGCGTACACAGGAGCGTGGACGGGTAAGTTTAAAAGCAGAGTAATCCCAGTGTATGGAAACTTTTGACTTTGCCAAAAGTAATAAAAATGCCTTAAAAATTCTCTCTCTCGTTATTCTGGCATTTAGCAAATCTAAAACATTTTGGTTCCTAATTGACCTAAAGCGGGGAAGGTTTCTTCTGACTTCATGTCAGATAGTGAGAAAAACCTGCAGATGGGGCTTTTTATATAGTGGATGGAAACTTCTGGTTTCAGCTGTAGATATCACATCTGGTGCCAAGGATATAATGGTGCGTGCATAATTTTTGCCCATGTGCACCATTTAGACTACTGATACGTTTATGCATATAGTCGGTAAATTTCCCATTATGTTCCATTCACATGGGCTGGCTGCTGTTGAAAGTGGAGTCTCTGTCATTAGCTTTGACGCTCACTAAGGGTATGGTTCTTGCCACAATGCCCTACTTGTCAACCCTCCGGTTTCTTCTACAAGACTGCCATATAGTGATACATATGGGCGTGGTTTATGCAAATCCTGCCCCAAAGTGGGCAGATTGGGGGCATTTTTAGGTGGCGTGTTTTAGGGGGTCAGGACTAAAATCTTCCAGAATTGGGATAGAAAAGGTTGTCAATTATATACAATGTCTATTACCAATCTATCTATAATGGGGGCCCTATTACCTATCTATCTATTTATTTTTTAAATTTACCAGTAGCTGCCGCCTTTCCCACCTTAGGCTTATACTTGAGGCAATAAATTTTCCCATTTTTTAGTGGTAAAATTGGGTGCCTAATATATTATATATAATATATTTATGTAAAGTAAATATATAAAAAAATTAACATGAAAAATAACAGCCCACTATGCAACTTTTAGCCTGTCCCACAATAGCCCGACACATATATATAACGTATATAAAAAAGTGCATAGTGGGAAAGCGACATAATTAGAGAAATTATTGGAGTGCTACTTTTTTGCTTTAAAAAATAAGTTTGAAAATGGAAAAAAACTGATTTTTTTTATTTTTCCTGTTCTACCTGATATAACTTAAAAATAAATCTAATTCAAAAATTACATAAAAATAAAGCCTCATGTAACAGGTGAAAAATTGAACAAGCGTCATAGGGTTAAAAACCACATGTCCGAAAAAAAAGTAGTGAAATTGTGCCTGGTCAGGAAGGGGCTAAATGACCCGGTCAAGAACTGGGTAATTGGTACGGCATGTGCCCTGTTAATACGTAGGGTGCTTTACTCAGTATATACTAATACTGCCCCCAGTGGACAAGACTATAAACCTGAAGTAGTTGGCTCATTCTCACATCCAACTGGAATTGATCTTGAAGGTTAAAGGGCAATCCCCTAAAAAATAAACACTGGATCGGATGACACCATCTGGTTTCCATTGTGCATCATGTGAAATGAAAATGAACATTGGGGGCCAAGTAGTTTTATTATATAAATACATCTATTCTACTATAAGACAGAGAAGTGACCTGTGAACAGTCTGTCTTGATGTCTCCGCTATAGCGGTAGCGCTGTATGTATAGAGCACAGTCCCATATTCTTCACTCTCTGACAGCGCCCCAGGATACGTGTAATACATAAGTGTGTTTATAGGGCGCAGTCATCCCGGCGAGTGTTACACACAACGATTTCCAGATGTCTCAGCTATAACAACCCTCTTCCTCTCTGAGAGTCTCCATTCTCTTCTGAGATTTGTGGCTGTGAATCTTTATAGCCGGAAACAAACTCAATTTTCACCACATGTCGTTCCCCATATCGGGTCACCAGATACTGATCCCACAAGAGGCTAAACTGAGGGAAGTGGTGGCCATGGGAGCTGACGGATATCATGCCATTAATATTCTGTGCTGACCACTTTTATTATCTGAAGGAGTCTAAACCTTTGGGCTTATCCGTTTTGTAACATATCTTTATAGGAGTTATTGCTCAGTTTTCTAAAACTTCAAATAACCTTCATAGATGTAGAACTTAAACGATGACGGACAGCATGAAATAGCTGCAGGTTATCTGCCCCCAACCGTGAGGGCTTTACCCTGGTGTTACAGGGTAGAACACCCAATGAAGTTGGGCTCGGTATGGGGAGAAGTGAAAGGCCAGCATCTTCCTTAAAGAATGATCTTTATTTAAATCCACAGTAAAAGTGATACACAGACAAGCAGCAGTATAGTAAAAGTGATATACAGACAAGCAGCAATAGCTAAAGCATTTCAGGTCTCTAAAGACCTGAAACGCGTCAGATACTGTTGCTAGTCTGTGTATCGCTTTTAAGGTCCAGCGTCTTCCTTAAAGAATGATCTTTATTTAAATCCAGAGTAAAAGCGATACACAGACAAGCAGCAATAGCTGATGCGTTTCAGGTCTCTGCAGACCTGAAACGCGTCAGCTACTGCTGCTTGACTGTGTATTGTTTTTAAGGTCCAGCTTCTTCCTTACACAATGTTCTTTATTTAAATACACAGAAAAAGCAACAAGCAGCAGTTCTGAGGCCTTTCAGTTCTTTAAAGACCTAAAACGCATCAGTTACTGCTGCTTGTCCGTGTATCGTTTTTTTAAGGTCCAGTGTCTTCCTTAAAGAATGATCTTTATTTAAATCCACAGTAAAAGCGATACACAGACAAGCAGCAGTATAGTAAAAGTGATACAGACAAGCAGCAGTATAGTAAAAGTGATACACAGACATGCGGCAGAAGCTGACGCGTTTCAGGTCTTTAGAGACCTGAAAGGCGTCAGCTACTGCTGCTTGTCTGTGTATTGTTTTTAAGGTCCAGTGTCTTCCTTAAAGAATGATCTTTATTTAAATCCACAGTAAAAGCAATACACAGACAAGCAGCAGTATAGTAAAAGTGATACACAGACAAGCAGCAGGAGCTGACGCCTTTCAGGTCTCTAAAGACCTGAAACGCATCAGCTACTGCTGCTTGTCTGTGTATTGTTTTTAAGGTCCAGTGTCTTCCTTAAAGAATGATCTTTATTTAAATCCACAGTAAAAGCAATACACAGACAAGCAGCAGTATAGTAAAAGTGATACACAGACAAGCAGCAGTATAGTAAAAGTGATACACAGACAAGCAGCAGTATAGTAAAAGCGATACACAGACAAGCAGCAGTATAGTAAAAGTGATACACAGACAAGCAGCAGTATAGTAAAAGTGATACACAGACAAGCAGCAGTATAGTAAAAGTGATACACAGACATGCAGCAGCTATAGTAAAGTGATACACAGACAAGCGGCAGGAGCTGACGCGTTTCAGTCTCTAAAGACCTGAAACGCATCAGCTCCTGCTGCTTGTCTGTGTATTGTTTTTAAGATTCAGTGTCTTCCTAAAGAATGATCTTTATTTTAATCCACAGTAAAAGCAATACACAGACAAGCAGCAGTATAGTAAAAGTGATACACAGACAAGCAGCAGGAGCTGACGCCTTTCAGGTCTCTAAAGACCTGAAACGCATCAGCTACTGCTGCTTGTCTCTGCATTGTTTTTAAGGTCCAGTGTCTTCCTTAAAGAATGATCTTTATTTTAATCCACAAAAAAAGTGACAAGCAGCAGTATCTCACGCGTTTCAGTTCTTTAAAGACCTCAAACGCGTCAGATACTGTTGCTCGTATGTGTATCACTTTAGGGTCCAGTGTCTTCCTTAAAGAATGATCTTTATTTAAATAAACAGTAGAAGTGATACACAGACAAGCAGTAGTATCTGACACGTTTCAGGTCTTTAAAGAACTAAAACGCGTCAGTAATGCTGCTTGTCACTTTCTTGTTGATTAAAATAAAGATAATTATTTAAGGAAGACACTGGACCAGCCTTTCACTTCTGGATTTATGTGCGGTGTTCCCCGCAGTCCGTGGGTATCCTGAGCTCCTATGGGTAAAGCTAGATTTATGTCTTATGGGTATGGGGAGAAGCCTTCGCAGCCGGCAGAGATAAGTCCTTTGTGAGGCTTCCCCCCAACCCCACAGCTAAACTAACAGCTCTCTCCTATATCTGCCTATATTCTAAAAAGGCTCATGGGAAGAGAGCTGAACTCTCCGATGCTATCTATTGGATATAGCAATCTTCAGATTAGATCTGAATTTCTTGCAATGTGAAATGGATTCAAGCATGCTAGGTTGTTCATCTGCAGACAGCTGTTTCGGGGTGATTGCTCATCATCAGTGCAGAGCATAACTCTCTGGCTGGCTATTTGCCTATAATAATAGCTGTCAGTTTAGCTAAAGGGGTAAAGAAAAGCCACACAATGGACTCACCCGACCGTGGCAGCTTCTCCCCATACCCGGCGCATTAAAAAACTTTTTTTTAACATATTGACAAGTAATATGCGACTATTATATGGAATTTTAATAGTATTTTAATGTTCATGACTTCCTGGCTTGTCTGTTGACTTGCGCTTTGTGACCTCTAGTAGCACGACAGTGAGAGGATTGCTTGACAGTTCTCTTACGGGTCAACTATGGCCTAGGAGTTGTAAGTGTTATCAGCAGGATTTGATAAGTGTGAAGAAAGTTGGCAAGACCCCAGTGCAGAAGAAGATTTTCCCTTTATTCTTTCATGTATTAGTCGTGTCATTGTCCTGCCAGTCTAATACAATCTTATCTATCCATGTCCAGACAACAATAAACCAAATTATAGGTCATTACCTACTATTTGTAATATGACTACTGTAACTGCAATAAACTGAGATTAGTCTGCCCTGCCATTAACAAATTTTATCTCGTTACTGTCACAGCTTAAAAAGGCAAGATTTTATTTTTAAAATAAAACTGCAGAAATAATAATAATAATAAAAAAATACTGCCAAAAATTTAAAAAAAAATGTGATCTAAGAATATTGGTTTTCAGAAAAAATGCTCCTTTCTGATGGAATTGTCTCTGCAACCAGGTGTTTTATTCTGAAATGATGTAGGTTGGGACGGGGACCTGTGGTTTTAGGTGCATAAAAAAGTGAAGGGTTTCCCCTTTTCTAATACAATTCACTCCCGCACCCACCGTAAGTTTTATAGCATTGAAACCCAATTTTAGGTTGTTTAAGGTGTGGCGTAATACCGGGGGGAGAGGGGGGACAGTTGCTAGGGGGCCCCCGCGTTAGGGGGGCCCCGGGGGGGAGCTGCTACTGGGCCCTACCCCGGTAAGCCCCTCCTGGGGCCCCCGGCGTGAACTTAAAAAGTTCACTGCGGCGGGCGGAGCTGCGGGGCCCAGCGCATATCCCTCTGAACGCCCGGGCCCCCCCGGCCCCCAGCGTTCAGAGGCAGCGCGCTTGGGAGTACAGACGGAGCGCCGATCGCTCCGCTCTGTTACTTCCCCCTGCCGGCCCCTTTTGGGACGGGGGCGCGCGGGTGGCCAAACACCGCGCCCCCCGCGCTGGGAGCGCGAGGTGAGGGAGGCAGAGAGGGCAGCGGGCCCTCGGGGGACGTGGACCGAGGGGGATAAGTTGTTTCTTATTTTTTCTACCCCATTTCCTGCCTATAGCCCCCCCTTTGCCTCCTATAGCCCCCCCCTATGCCTGCCATAGCCCCCATAGCCTCCTATAGCCCCCATATGCCTGCCTGCCTATAGCCCCCTATGCCTGCCTGCCTATAGCCCCCATATGCCTGCCTTGCCTTACACCCCATTTATGCCGCCTCCTTCCCCCCCCTTTATGCCCCCCGTCTATACAGCCCCAATCCCTCCTGCCTTCCCCCAAGCCTCCCTACCCCCCCATATCCTGCCGATACCCCAAAAAGCCTCCCTGTATACCCCCACGCCTGCCGGTCTATTATGGGGCCCCTTTAGTACAAAAACCCTCCTTTTGGGCCCCATCCCCCACCAACCCCCTGTTTTTTGTATGGCCCCCTAAAAACCCCTAAAACCCGCCTGCCATAGGGCACCTTTTGGGTACCAAAAACCTTGCCTTTTGGGGCCCCATATATCCTATCTAACCCGCCTCCCTAAATGGACCCCAAAAAGCCGGGGGGCAGGTTTCTGGAAAAGTCAAGATTCTAAGTATTTTTGTCAAAAACCAGGGACAATGGTCGGGAGATGTCATCAAATTGGGGCTGGCCCCGGAGCGAAAAAAGGAAAGTCCAACGACTGGTCGAAACCACCTGTGAGTCAAAGAGTAACTGAAAGTAATCACTTTATGTCTGCAAGGGTTAATGCGTCACCACTGATGGTCACTGTTTGGGGGGAAAAAAAAAATCTGCAGACCGTGTCACTAGTAAAACCCCTTTATGGTCCTGTAGGGGGTTATTACATTGCAGAGCCTGTTACAACTGGTGTTACCACTTTTTGTCCTTTTATGGAGGGAATATCAGTCTGCAAGCCTGTGTACACTGGGTCTACCACTATTGTTTACTGTATGGTGGTTTTATACGTCTGCAGGGCCCGTGTACATGTTATAAACCCCTTTAAAGGGAAATATTATTAAAATTTTTATTATTATTGACGTATTGGTCTTTGGGGTATGACGTAAAGGTAGGGATTATTTGTCACTATGTGGTGGTAATTTGTGGTCGTGTTCTGGTGGAAAATCAGGTCCTTATGTAATAGCGTTATTGGTAATGTTGGTCTTGGGAAGTGGATTTTGATTTTCATAGATGTGAGATGTTGGGGGGTATTTTTCCCCTTTTTTTATCAATTTTTAAAACATGTCCTGGTACTGGTCGGTCGGAGGGGGGGGGGGGCCCAACCCAAAGTTTTCTATGGGGCCCTGGCTTCTCTGTTCCCCCTGGTTGAAGGGGGTGGTTTTGGGTGGAAATGAGGTCCCTATGGGGCGCAAATCTTAGCGCAAAATAACGAGCAAATGATGTATATTTTTTGTGGGAAAAATCCTTTGAAATGTAAATTTATAAATTCGACTCTGCTCATCCTTTTTGAGCCAGTGGGGGGTCCTACTTAGTGATGCAGTAGTATGACACTCAGGGGGTGTTTTTTAGGTGGAAGCATCCGGCTTCTATTGATCTGACCACCCCTTTTTACCTATCTATGTGGGCCATTATTCTGAACTTCTATAAAACCCACGGCCCCGTACACCTACCCCCCTCCACAGGGACCTATAAATTACCCGGGACCATGTTTAACCCATTGGAGGGTATAAACCTACCTATCTACCTAATGGGGGACAAAGATATCTATCCATTGGGGAGGGGCAAAAAATTCGTTTTCCCAAGGGGGGGCTTTATTCTACCTAATGGGCCATTACCTTTCCCCGTGGGGGGGCCCAAAAAGTGGGCAATTATACTCCTACCTAAAAAGGCGTTTTCCTATCTGTGTACCTAATTTTGGGTTGTAAATACCTACTGTATGAGGACACAAATCAAAATTAAAACTTGATGCACATACAGGAGTCCCATAGCTGTTTGGGTGCACTATTACTGTCTGAGTCACAAGGAGGTCATTATTGCCATTTGGAGCCATAGGGATGGGGATTGGTGGGGAAGTTCTGGAAGTCTGCAAAGTGAGGAGTTTCAAATGTTTGTGTGGTAAGTTCTGCAGGGACAAGTTGTATGCAGGAGAAGTCATCAGGGCAGTCTGGGCCGAATGGAGAAGAAAAAGAGAAAATGAATAACTCATCAGAGAAGAAATATCCTGTAAATCACTGGATGTAACTTCACTGTAATCACTTATTTGTATGCAGAATACCTGTATAGAACTGTTATCTACCACTGTATGGTGGTAATATTGGTCATAGTGTAATGGATTTTATTTAGTAACAGAATGGTGGTATTATTCAGTCACAATGTGATGGTGATATGAGGTCAAGGTGTTGTGGTATTATCCAGTCACTATGTGGTGGTGATATGTGATCATGGTGTTGCGGTAGTATTCAGTCACTATGTGAGGGTGATATGTGGTCATGGTGTGGTGGTATCATTCAGTCACTATGTGGTGCTCATATGTGGTGATGGTGTGGAGGTATTATTTAGTCACTATGTGGTGGTGATATGTGATCATGGTGTTGTGGTAGTATTCAGTCACTATGTGGTGGTAATATGTGGTGATTGTGTGGTGGTATTATTCAGTCACTATGTGGTGATAAAATGTGGTGATATTATTCAGCCACTATGTGGTGATGATATGTGGTGGTATTTTGTAGTCACTATGTGGTATGGATATGTGGTCATGGTGTGGTGGTATTATTCAGTCACTGTGTGGTGGTGATATGTGCTCATGGTGTTGTGGTACTATTCAGTAATTATGTGGTGGTGATAGGTGCTCATGGTGTTGTGGTATTATTCAGTCATGTGGTGGTGATAGGTGCTCATGGTGTGGTGGTATTATTCAGTTACTATGTGGTGGTGATATGTGATCATGGTGTGGCGGTATATATACAATTATTGGTGATATTGGCCTTTAGAATAGGATTTAGTGTAGCAGTGTTATTTTGTAAATGTATGACCATTATTTAGTGGTTTTATACTTAGAACTTTGTGTCATAGCTTCCTGAATATTTTTCAAATGTATCATGGGAGAGGGGAGGATATATCTTTATAGTCCTTTTTTTTACCATTCACTGTCATGGTGCTTCAGCTCACCTAAAAGTAGGTGAGCAAAACTCAGAAGTCCTCCCTATCTTGATTACAGATTGATGTGATGATGTCATCACACCGGTCTGTAACAGTTGATGTAAGACTGGGTGGGGGCATTAGGCAGGTGGTAGAGGCAGGGAAGCAAAGTGCAGTAGTTTTGGGGTAGGCCAACAGAATTAGCTCCTCTGGTAGGCCCTGGGCTGACTGCAGAAGCTGCTGGTTTTTATCAGACCCAGTTCATTTCTGCAGTCACGATGTATTTCCACTGTAACTGGGGCTAATACATCAAACTTGCAAAAAAAAAAGTTTTGTTAATATGTCCCCAAAAGTCTTTCTGACCTTATATGGGCAGAATATGTAAAATAAATAAAATAAAAACAGAAAATAATAATAATAGTAATAGTAATAATAATAATAATAATAATACAAACTGCCTTAAAGGAGTTTTATCATTACATTAAATGGTCTTCAGAATAAGGGGACAGTAAAAACAAGAAACTTTGCAATTGGATGTCATTTGCAAAGCTGTCTTGTTTTCACTGTCTCCCTTATCTTCGTTTTCTGTAAACACTGTTCCCCAGTGCCGGTCAGATTCCACCTCCTTTCATTTCATTGGCTGATGGCTCAACTAATTTACATTCTGTAAGGCCCCCGGTCGTATTCACGGGAGCGTGCATTTCTGCTTCTCTCACTCAGAATAAGGGGTCAGCAACATTTCACTCTGCACAGCCAGGAGCTGCACAGTAACACTGCAGCTGCTTCTACAATCAGAAAACAGCAGAATTGTGCCTCAGTGCCTAATGCTGCTGTGTGTAAACATAGAAAGGAAACAGATCTGTGCTGCTCTAGATGAGTTCATAGAAGACTGGATTCAACTGTAACAAACCCCCAGCTGTGAGAGGAGAAGAGATCAGTGCTCTGAGTTCATAGAAGACTTTCTAGACTGAATGCAGGGTGTGCTATATAAACAGCTCTTACAAAATAAGACTGCATAGGGACAGGAACGACACAGTGACATGTGGACTCAGACAGAGAGGAGGAGGACAGCACACCGACTCGGGAGCGAGCATGAACAGTGAAGAGGGGGGGTATGATGTCATCCCCCTTCAGTTAAGAAACACCCAGCTTGGAGGGGAAGAAACGCCCCTGGATTTGAGGAGCTGAGAAACTGAAAGTACAATGAAACAGATGAACTTATGAAGCGATAAATCCTCTTTAATGTCAGTTTTCAGCCCCTCCTCCCTGACTGCTCTGAAATTTTATATTGCCTGCATATGAATATCTGTAATGGAAAGGGGACAAAATTATAAAACGTATTATACCGCCACTTGCTGTTAAAATAAATACATAAATAATTAAATAGAAAAAATGTGAAAAACAAACTATTTTTTTTACCATTTTCCCTAATATAAAAAACTAATGTAAAAATTACAAGCTTAAAGCCTTAAATATCACAAAGGTGAAAACATTAGTAGAATAACTGAGTGTGAGAAAGTGCTATAGCATTCAAAAGAACTGGGGCGGATAGGAACTGGCTAAGGGTGATGCCATGTGACGCAGCATGGCTCAACATGTTAATTTGGGGGGGGGGGGATTTTTCTCCCCATCCTAAGAGCAATTTGCAAACTCAATCAGGGAAGGCTGTCAGAAACTGAGTAGGACCGCCCTTTGGACTCTTGAGCCGATTTTTAAGATAGGTTGGGATCCGAGAGGTGATTATGCCATATATCTATGAGATGGGATTACCCCATTAAAAACCTTCTGCTCCTGGGCTTAGGAATTCTACTCAGTTTCTGACAGTACATAAAAAAGCTGTCAGTTACCAACAATGACCCGCCTACTGGACTCCTAAGCCCAGAGTGAGCTGGAATTTCAATGAATAAATAAAGTCATCCTTACTCTTATACAAATATAAAAAGAAAGTACACAGGCAGCACTTCCTACACAAATAGTGGTGCCAGCGAAGACTGATAATAGCCTCCTGCTCTACAGCTGCTGTGTGAACATCAGACTGCTAATTCACTGTGAAAGTCTCCCTTAAAGTGGAATTCCCACCATAACATCAAAAGTTTGGGCCCCATTACCTACCTTTATA
>JAODAL010074798.1:0-14234 GCA_025379985.1 Phyllomedusa bahiana
TTTTATGTCATTCTGTAAATTATTTTGTGTGTACTTCTGTTTCCCATGTGTTACCATCACAGTTGAGCCTCTAATGTTTGCATATCAAAGGTTTTTAAGGTTTTTAGGCACCATTGTTACTTGTCCATGTTGAGTCTATGTAAATATGTTAATGAAGTAATCAGAAGTAGATGACATAGGCCAGGTGTGCTTTTTAAGATTGCAGGTTAGGGTAACAACATGCAGGGGAAAAAGAACAAGATCTGCCCCAAAACCCTTTGTTATTTATCCTATCCTTTTTTTTTATATCCCCTTTAGGGAAAAGATTTCAAAAATAAAAAATTTTAGGGCAACATGCATGACTTTTTTGCACGACAGGCCGTTCTGAACCCTTTTTAAATAGTGTAGAAGCAGCAGAAGCATAAACCTTTCTTCTGCATTCATACAACGGGTGCAGTGTATGCCAATACAACAATCTGGCTCAGGCATCACCTTTAACCGGCCCGCTGTTCTGACTTTTTCTGTGCCTTGGTTTTTGGCTTAAAGAATCAGGAATGTGTCTATTTCTATGATTTGGGGTGGCAACCCCCCCAAAACCCTCAAAACTTAAAACTTAAAAAGGGGGCTTTGGCGCATTAAAAAAGGGGATTTTTTCCCGCCCCAAAATTTTTTGGATGCACCGTCCATGCACCCGGGGTGCAGCCTCATTCAACATGTCGCCCTTTTCCTCCACTGAAGAGAAACTGGTCCATTTTTTTTTTTTTTGGGAAAAAAATATCCAGGCTTGTTATTTTGTAGCCTGGGACCTGTGGGGTCCAGCTAAAATGGACATCTTTTTTTCGGGATTCCCCAAGCTCACTTTGGGGTCTTTTCTTCTATTTTGCATCAAGAGTTTCCTTGGCTGTGTGTTTGGGGATCATTGTCCACGATCTTCCTCTCCATATTTAATGCTTTCTCTACATTGGGATTAATAGATTTTATATCTGTATTATAGGGCCAATTTTAAGTTCTTTTATATACTTTTTCATCCAATAGAGATCAGAAGTTTAGTTACATTGATAGTAGAGGAAACAATAAATATGGTTCGTTATTAATTAATCAACACCTGAAAGTATCAATACTGTACTAAGTAGCACAAGTACATAAAAACCATGATTGTCCCCTGGCTTACCAGTGGTGACGAAGGTCAATTCAATACTAGAACTCTTGGCAGTTTTTTGCAAAAAATATTTCCCCCGGGATGTTTAACCCCCCCTTAAAAGGACCCTGGACGTATAGTACTCCCGGGGGCCCCCCAAAAGGGCATTGCAGGAGACGCTCCGCACCCTCCCCCACCCCGGCAGGTTTTAGCGGCAAACGCCGTAACACCCGGCCACTAAAAAGCGTGATCGGAAGCTTTCGCCCGCCTGTTTTAAACCCTTCAGATCCCAGGCAAAAAAAGGCTCGGCATCTGAATAATGAACAAGCGCAGTGACCGTCCGGGACATGGCATAGGGAACCCTGTGAACGCTCCCACACTGCCGTGCCCCCCTTTTTTGCCCCAATTTTTCCCGGCCGCAGACGGGAAGTGGGGAAAAAACCGCCATCTTGGAAATAGTCAATGCATTGTCATGCAATGCATAGACTGTATTAACAATCGCGCCACCTAGTGGCCCAACACCCTAGGGGGACTCAATGTTACCAGTAAGAAAAAAAAAGAAATAAATTTTTAAAGTAAAAAAAAAAAGTATTAAAAGTTCAAATCACCCCCCTTCCCCATTTTAAAAATAAAAACAATAAAATAAGAAAAAAGTTACACTATTTGGGAAGGCGTCCAAAAAATCCCCATCTAAAAAAAAAAAAAACATCACCTGTCCCGTACCTGAAAACCGTAGAAAAAAAAAAAATTTCCCAAAAAGGGAAAATTGCATTTTTTGGGCATTTTACGCCCTTAAAAAATGGAATAAAATGAAACAAAAAATTTCATGCATTCCCCAAATTTTCTAGGATAAAAAAAGTACGCTTCAGCCAGCAAAAAAAAGCACCACACATGTCCGAGGTGAGTGCAAAAAAGTTATTGGTCCCACAAATGGGGCCCTGGGGGCAAATTTTTAAAAATTGAAAAGGTTTGGAATTTTTTTTTTCGGTCCAAAACATAAAAAGGAAAAAACCCCACATGTTTTTTTATTTCCGGATGCATATCAACTGTAAATACAATAACACATTATTTTTTATCGAAATTTAATGTCGAAAAAAGCAAAACCCCCACAACCATGACGAAAATACGTTTTTTTTTTTTCCCCACATTTTGTCTCACGGGGAATTTTTGGGGGGTTTTCCCAGTATATTCTATATTAACAGTGAATAACACCATTAAAATACAACTTGCCCCCCGCAAAATCAAAGCCCTCATATGTTTATGTAAAGGAAAATAAAAAATTTATGGCGCGGGGGAAAAGCAGGGGGAAAAAATGAACGTGTCAACAAAACAACAGTCCTTAAGGGGTTAAAAGACACCAGAGATTTTTTAAGAAATATTGAGCAGATAAATGTGAATATGTAACTGTGGAAAAAGTGGATAAGTAACTTAAACATAAAAACTTTCTCAGAAAGAGGCAAGAAAAAGCCTCATGCCACATGGGAAAATTTTCCCACAGGAGCAGATTACAAAAACAATTTTTTCACATACCTATCCATGAGAGGGGCAATTTTTTTTTGAAAAAAAAATTTCAGTAAGAACCAGTTCACACCAGTATGCAGAAAAAAACAAAGTACCATACAGGGGAGATTGCTCAATTGCAAAAATACTGATAAACAGCCACTCACACGCCTACTATCCACAAGAGGGGTGGTTGCAAGTGTTACAATAACACATAGATAAGTCTTATAGTGAGAACCAGCTATACAGTTACATGTGGTGAATCCTACTGCCACCACTAGAAGGAGCTTTGACTTATGTATTGTTTTACATTGAACTCCTAATCAGGCAGTAACAATTTTCGTACCACGGTTAGCATTCGGTTACATGACTTTAACTCTTTACAGTATTACATGAATTCAACTCTCTTTATTAAATACTTGGTCAGTACTTACTAAACTTTTTTTTTTAATTTACTCTTATGCAGCTTTAACCTGTTTTGACATTGGTGCAGGTTGTTTTATTGTTGCCAGGGGCATTTATCTGCCTTAGAGAGGTAAAAGTTTTCAGGGTATAGTTATGCAAATCATCCTCTAGCAAGCAAAGTTAATGGAACTAATTCACTGTGGATTCATTTTGAAAATGTACTTCAAGGCAATGAACATTAAAGTTCTTATGTCTTTTGAAATATATATGCCACTTCCAATATCCCTCCTAGAAGGTTTAAAAGCATTGGTAGGACAAGCTATTCTGGTGCCAAAGGCAAAGTAGCTTTAAAATCTGTTTTTTCCCCCCGGCAAAGCACAAAATACTATTGACATTGCATTCCCCAATTTTTTCATTCACCAAAATTTTTCCCCCAGTAACAATTCAAAAAACTGATGCCAACTTGAAAAATTAACACAGGAAACACTGGACCGGCCCTATCAAATTAATTACTGTATATGGGGACCTACTGGTATACAAATGCATTAAACACTATTATCAAGTCATATCCATTGTAAAGTCCACAAAGTTGTATGTCCCTCACGCACTCTCCCCTCCACTTCTCCTCTGCTCTCCCCTTATCAGCTCCTCACACAACCGTCTCCAAAACTTCTCCCGTACTTCGCCCACACTCTGGAACTCACTGCCCCAACACATCAGACTCTCCTTCACTTTCACCAGCTTCAAAAACAACCTGAAAACCAATTTCTTCAGGCTTGCCTACAAACCACAATAACCTTGTCACTACTTCCTCCACAAACATGTCTACCCCTCACCTCCTGTCTCTTTCCCCCTCCTTGTAGATTGTAAGCCCTCGCGGGTATGGTCCTCTCTCCCTCTGTCGTACCAATTGTCATTAATCACTTATCACTGTACTCGTGTGACTTATGTAATGTATGTAACCCCCTCGAATGTACAGTGCCCTGGAATCAATGGCGCTTTAAAACAAATAATAATAATAACATGAAGCTCATGAGACCTAAAATTGGAAACAACCTTTCACCTGCCAAGTGCCAATTCTGGTGTGTACTTAGAGACCTTTTGTCCATTTTAGGCACCAGGAACTAGGTGCAGCTGCTATCTCTGCAACCACTATATATTAGTTGCCTCTTCTCTAAAACTGGTCCAGCAGATAGTTAATAGATCTTGTGATTTTATATGTTCTGTACTATATTGGCCTATCAATATATTCTGCACCCATCCTCTTGTTTCAGCTTATCATTCTATCGAACTAACGTCCATGACAAACAGCAAACAACGAAGTATCACTCACCTAGGGGCGTAACTAGAGAAGCCTGGGCCCCATAGCAAACTTTTGGATGGGGCCCCCTACCCCACTCCCACCTTGCCCACCTCCCTGATCACGAACATTTACCAGGACATGCTGTTAGATAATACAAGGGGTGAACACCTCACCATACATCTCACCATCATACTGTACCAAAAAATCCACTATCCCAAAAAACCAATATTAACAAAAAACCCTTTACAAGGAACCTGATTATCCGCCAAACATGACCACAAAGGACTGAATAAAACCCCCTCACTATTTGACAGTACACAAAGACCAATACCGCCATTAGTACCAATAGTGGTAAAACCAGTGTACCGGGCCGCAGACTGTTATAACCCCATACATGACCATAAGGGGTAGACACCAGTGTAACAGGCTCTACAGACTGATAAAACCCCATTCAGTGACCAAAAGGGGGTAGACACCATTTTACACGGGCTCTGCAGACTGTATATAAACACCCATACGGACCATATGTGGTTTTACAGGGTGCAAGGCTCTGCGACTGTATAAACCCTTACAGTGACCATATAGTGGTAGTACCAGATTTTAAGGTGCTTTGCAAAATTTTAAAATTACATTTAGGGCCTCACAGTGACGTCTTGTGTGGGGAGTCGTTCACTTTCCCTTTTTTCTCTATTGGGTCCGCCCTCAATGATGATTCCCCATCCCCCACTCGCCCCTGTAGAATTTAAACACAAACCCTAACTCCTCACTTTTTTTACTTTTTCCCCAAACTGAGTGCCCCCCCCCTCATGTACAAACCCCCAATTTATAAGGCCCCCAAATTTTAGTTTTTCCCCGGAAATTTAGGGGCACCCCATTTCCGGTATTTGGTCAAGGGGGCCCCCCGGGCGGTAGCCGGTATTGGCACCCCCCGGCAGTGTGGGGAACGTAGGCAGCTTGGGGCCCCCCCCGGGGGTAGCTTGGGGGTTCCCCCATGTAGATAGAAGGGGGGCCCCCTGACTTAGGCCACCCCTGTATTGTTAGGTAAAAAAAAAATAGCCCCCCCGTAGAATGGGCCCCCCTTTTACAGAATAGTCCCCCCCCCCCTAGATTAGGCCCCCTGTAGGCAAAAATCCCCCCCCCCCCCAAGATTGGGGGGCCCCCCTGTTGGCAGAATATTCCCCCCCCCCCAGATTAGGGCCCCTTGTAGGCAGAATATCCCCCCCCGTAGATTTGGACCCCCCTATAGGCAAATAGTTCCCCCATCATTAGAGCCCCCTGAGGATAGTTCCCCCCCTCAAATTTTTAAGGGGCCCCTGTGGCATAGTTCCCCCCTCGTTATTAGGGCCCCCTGTGGCATAGTCCCCCCCTTATTATTTGGGCCCCCCCGTAGGCATAGTCCCCCCCTAGTTTTAGGGCCCCCGTAGGCATAGTTTCCCCCCCCCCCGTTTTTTAGGGCCCATGGGGATGTCCCCCCCCCATTTAAAAGGGGCCCCCCCTAGGCATAGCCCCCCCCCGTAATAGGGCCCCCCGTAGGATGTCCCCCCCGTAAATGGCCCCCGTAGGTTATTTTCCCCCCCCCCGTAATATGCCCCCTTAGGGATAGTTTCCCCCCAGTAAAAATGCCCCCTGTATATTTTTTCCCCCCCCCCTAATATGCCCCCGTAGGTAGTTTCCCCCCCATAATGTGCCCCCCGGGGATAGTTTTCCCCCCCCCTAATAGTGCCCCCCGTGGGATAGTTTCCCCCCCCGAATATGCCCCCTGTAGGGATAGCTCCCCCCCCCGTAATAGGGCCCCCCGTAGGGTTTTCTCCCCCCCCAGTAATATGCCCCCCCCTAGGGATAAACTCCCCCCCAGTTAAAAGGCCCCTTAAGGTATAGCTCCCCCCCATAATAGGCCCCGGGTATAGCTCCCCCCCCCATAATGGGGCCCCTTTTGGGGATGCCCCCCCCCAGGTTAGGCCCCCGTAGGCATAGTCCCCCCCCTTAATAGGGCCACCTGTAGGTATAGCTCCCCCCCCCAGTAAAAAGGGCCCCCTTAGGTTAGCCCCCTCCCCCATAATAGGGGCCCCCTGTAGGTATAGCTCCCCTCCCCCATAAAAGTTTTTCCCCCCCTGTAGGTATAGCTCCCCTCCCCCCGTAAAAGGCCCCCGTAGGTAGCCCCCCCCTCCCGTAATGGGCCCCCTGTAGGTAAAAAGCCCCCCCTCCCCCCAGTAAAGGGCCCCCTGTAGGTTAGCCCCCCCCCCGAATAGGGCCCCCCTTTTAGGTAAGCCCCCCCAGTAAAAGGGCCCCCTTTTAGGTAGAGACCCCCCCCAGTAAGGGCCCCTTTTAGGAGAACCCCCCCCCTAATAGGGGCCCCCTTTAGGTAAGGGGCCCCCCCCAAAATGGCCCCCTTGTAGGAAGACCCCCCCAGTAAAAGGCCCCCTTGAGGGAGAGCCCCCCCCAGTAAAAGGGCCCCCATGTAGGAGAACCCCCCCTTTTAAAAGGCCCCCTTGTAGGGAAACCCCCCCCCAAAAATAGGGCCCCCTTGTAGGAAGAGACCCCCCCCAGTAATAAGGGCCCCCTTGGTAGGGAGAGACCCCCCCCTAATAGGGCCCCCTTGTAGAAAACCCCCCCCCCAGTAATAGTTCCCCTTTGTAGGTAGAGACCCCCCCCCCAGAAAAGGGCCCCCCTTTTAGGTAGAGACCCAAAACCCCCCCGTAGAAAAAGGGCCCCCTTTTAGGGAAGCCCCCCAGTAATAGGGCCCCTTGAGTAAGACCCCCCCCCGTAATAGGGGGCCCCCCCTTGGTAAACCCCCCCCCTAATAGGGCCCCCCTTGTGGTAGAGACCCCCCATAATAGGGCCCCTTGTAGGTGAGACCCCCCCCCGTAATAGGGCCCCCTGTAGGTAGAGAACCCCCCCCCCAGTAACAGGGCCCCCCTTGTAGGTATAGACCCCCCCCAGTAAAAGGGCCCCCCCGACAGAGACCCCCCCCCGTAATAGGGCCCCCCTTTAGGAGAGACCCCCCCCAGTAATAGGGCCCCTTTAGGTAAGACCCCCCCCAGTAAAAGGGCCCCCTTGTAGGTAAACCCCCCCCCCCCCCGGTAATCGGGCCCCCTTGTTGGTAGACACCCCCCCCAGTAATAGGGCCCCCTTTAGGTAGAGACCCCAAAAACCCCCCCCGTAATAGGGCCCCCTTTTAGGAGAACCCCCCCCCAGTTAGGCCCCCTTGGTAGGAAGACCCCCCCCCCAGTAATAGGGCCCCCCCTTTAGGGAAGACCCCCCCCCGTATAAAGGGGCCCCCCCCTTAAGTAAAGCCCCCCCCAGTAATAGGCCCCCTGGGAAAGGGATAGCCCCCCCCCCCAGTAATAGGGCCCCCGTAGGGAAGCCCCCCCCCCCCAGTAATAGGGGCCCCCCCTAGGTAAGCCCCCCCCCCTAATAGGGCCCCCCGAATATAGCCCCCCCCCAGTAAAAGGGCCCCCTGAGGAAGCCCCCCCCCCCCATAATAGTGGGCCCCCGGGAGGGAAAACCCCCCCCCATAATAGGGCCCCTGTAGGAAAAAGCCCCCCCCCCCCAGTAAAAGGGCCCCCTTGTAGGAAGCCCCCCCATAATAGGGGCCCCCTTGTAGGTAGAGAAACCCCCCCCCGTAATAGGCCCCCTTTTACAGAACCCCCCAGTAATAGGGCCCCCTTTTAGGGAAGACCCCCCCCCCCAATAGGGCCCCCCTTTTAGGAGAGACCCCCCCCCTAAGGGGGGCCCCTTTTTAAAGAGGCCCCCCCAGTAAAAGGGCCCCCTTTGTAGGTATAGACCCCCCCCCCGTAATAGGCCCCCCTTTTATAGGACCCCCCCCCAGTAAAAGGGGCCCCCCTTTTAGGCAGAGACACCCCCCCCCCCCAGTAATAGGGGCCCCCTTGTGGGAGAGACCCCCCCCCAGTAAAGGCCCCCCCTTTGGGGAGCAGAGCCCCCCCCCCAGTAATAGGGCCCCCATGTAGGAAGACCCCCCCCCCCCAGTAATGGGCCCCTTGTAGTAGAGACCCCCCCCCTAGTAATAGGGCCCCCTTGTAGGTAGAACCCCCCCAAAAAATAGGGCCCCCTTTTTGGTAGAGACCCCCCAAATAGGGGCCCCCTTGTGGAAGACCCCCCCCAGTAATAGGGCCCCTTGTAGGTAACCCCCCCTAATAAGGGGCCCCCCTTTTAGGGAGAGACCCCCCCCAGTAATAGGGCCCCCACTTTTAGGTAGAGACCCCCCCAGTAAAAAAGGGCCCCCTTTTAGGAAGGGCCCCCCCCCCCGTAAAAGGGCCCCCCTTTTAGGTAAGACCAAACCCCCCCGTAGCTTTTTACTTTCCTGGCCCGTCCCCCCCGGCGTCTCCCTCTCTCCCACCCAACCTGCTGCTTTAGGCTTGGGGCCGAGGAAGGAAGCTCGGGAGGCGGGCCGTGAAGTCACTTCCCCGGGGCCCGCCTGCTGAGCGATGTACGCAGGGAGCACACAAACTCTCCTTCCCCCTACAGCTTAATTGTTGCCGTCGCACGGCTGCTACAATTTAAAAAAGGGCCTCTGTAAAAAAAGGGGGGGGACCCCGCCCGGGGCGGCGCCCCCCCCCACCCCCCGGGTTCACAAACCCGGCCCCCCCCGCTCTGCCCCCCGCAGTGAACTGGAGCGGCAACCCGGGGTAGCGCATGATAAAACTGCCCGGGGGCCCCCCCCAAGCCCACCCCGCCCCGGGTTTCCCCCGCATCCCCCTCTGTCCCAAAATATTGCTACCAGATCCATATAAGTACGGTGCATGGACACCTATCAGATTCGGGCACTAGGCAATGTCCACAACGATATCTTATAAGTCCAGCGCCCAAAAGATAAAATCCAACTTTTTTAAGTCCCAAAAAATTCAAAGGAAAACTTTATTCAAAAATGATCAGACTTGCTGCAAGCAATTTTATGGGATTCTTGAATAAAAAATTGATTTTATCTGTCTGATGCTGGATTTACAAGATAATGTCTGTGATACCCGCCAAATGATCTCTTAGCAACTGCTTTTGGGGAAAGAAGGCATGAAATGTTTGGATTGTAAACAGCCCAATCCTTTTCCCTAGTGTTTTTTTTATATTGTATATCCTCTAGTTCATATTGAAAAAAACATTTAGCTAATCCAAGCAAGCTGTTAGTCAAATGAGTTTTTGACCCACATTTCTCTAAAGTCAGTGACCAGCTAAAAGCAGTCTACTTGATATACATGTCAACTATTCTGTCTCAAATATTTTATACTTCCATTTTAACTTTAAAGGGGTTTATAATTAAGTACCCCTTCCCCCCCTCACAGCTAGCTGCAAGCCAAATGTGCATTAACTTCTATGGTAGCTTCCAAAGATAGCTGAGTGTGTGTGCTCAGCTATGTTTGGAAGCTCCCTTACAAGTGAATATGGCTGCAAGCGCCACCCTCCTCATTCATATGCATGGTCGCCTCACAGATAGTTGCAAATGGCAAGTGTAAGGTTTTTACTTTGTGGTAAGACCCATTTGAGTCCATTGTAGGGTACAATATGTTGTTCAGAAGCTAGAGTTCAAGGAATCATGAAGATTTTACTGTATGAGACCCAGATATTTTTATTGCATCCCTGCCACAGCACTTGCAGTTTCTACATTTTGTTGTAGAAGATGTAAGGATGGCTGTGTACGTGTGAGGGAATGTAAACCCCATACAGGCTGATGTTGATATATTGTGAGTAGTGTTGATCGAACCATTTGAGAAAAGTTAAGTTCGAGCATTATCAGTGGAGGAGGAGGATTATGGGGTAGTGTCAGTGCGAGTCCGGCCTCAGTCGCAGGTACTGTTGGCCTTTTCCCACCACTAGCAACACAGCCTACACCTTCCCCGTCCACCAGTGTGACCTGCATGCTGTACAGCAGCCAATCTGGCAGCCAGCCTTCTGTATACCAGATGTGGGAGCATAAGAAACACTTTCACCCCAACCATCCCCAACCAATCCAACATCTATAAAAATGAATCAAGCGTGAATCTCTGACCATCTTGTTTCCCCAGTTGACGATGTCACTGACTAGTAAACTGTAGCATGTCTTCTTGACAATGTGAAATACACATTTAAACTACACTATATCTCATGTCTTAGTTCCTATGCCTGCTGCCCTTTTACAAATTCTATTCATTCTACTGCTGCCAACAGCTAGATTAACAAGTCTTATGGCTGAATTTATTTTGAAATCTACACCTGTATGACCTTGATGTGCACTGCATACAACTATTACTCCTCTTTCTTGTAACCCTCTAAATCTTTATTTTTTTAAATTCCTCCACCTGTACTACCACCAAATGTACTACGTCCTGTTATCCTGAACCTCAATGTTTCCCATTGGCATATTCTTGCTGCCACCAATGGTACTGCTGCCTAATCTTATCGAACCGGAACCTCACTGTTCCCCATTGCCATGTTCTCGCTGCCACCATTGGTGCTGCTGCCTAATCTTGTTGAATCGGAACTTTGCTGTTCCCCATTACCATGTTCTCATTGCCACCAATAGAACTGCCGGTTAATCTAGTTAAACTGGAACCTCCAGGTTCCTCATTGGCATTTTCACTCTGCCACCAATGGTACTTCGTCTAATATAGTCGAACCGGAACCTCCATGTTCCCCATTGGCATGTTTTCGCTGCCGCAAATTATACTGCCGCCTAAACTTGTTGAACCAGAACCTCGCTCTTCCCCATTGCCATGTTCTCGCTGCCACCAATGATACTGCCGCCTAATCTTGTTGAACCGGAACCTCGCTGTTCCCCATTGGCATGTTCTCACTGCCACCAACAGTACTGCCGTCTAATCTAGTCCAGCCTTCGGAGGCGTAAGTTCAAGTTCTTGGGCCTTGGTGCAAAAAGTGAAATGGGGCTCCTGCCAGGAAATATGTGCCATTTCCAAATCTGGTGTCTTTTTATGTGTCAAAGGGGCTTTTGGGCCCCCTTAGGATGCAGGACCCCATAGCAGCTGCTGCTGCTGCACCTCCTATAGCTACGCCCCTGCTTTCAAGCTGTCCTCATCTTTTCAGTTAGCCCTTGAAAGGAATGAAGTATTTTAGCCTCTCAATTTTTTTATGTTACTATTAGAGTCAAATTTTCTTCACTAAGTTGTTCCACATATCCAGTTTACTGTTATGGATGATAATTACAGCTTCTAATCACCTGCATACATATACAAATTAACCCGAACATCTTCTTCCATTAACTTTAATGGGGTTTGAGTTTGAGTTTGAATCGAACCAAGTGTAACATGCCAGGGTTGCAGAGGAGAGGATGGGAAGTGGTAGTTTAGTGTCAGTGGCCAGACACCCAATCCTCTCTTGTTCTCCTTGACACAGTTACAGTGCATAGGGGGTCTGCTTGTTCAGGAGTAGGTGGTTTTCCTCCAATGTTCCCCCGGGACACACACTGTAAATACGCCTACCTGTCCAGATAGTGGTTGAGGTGTCCTTGATGATCTTAGCAGAATAATAGACAGGAGGCAAGGTGATATAACGCAAATAGTTCTTTACTCCAAGCTAGATGTTACATCCCAAGACAAGTCTTCCGGAAAAAGCTTTATAGTCCCTCTGTAAAGCCTGTAGCATAGATGGCAGGTCTTCTAGCTTTATGGGTTTGTCCTTCCTCAAAAGTTGGGCTCAGAGGATTAGAAGCTGTCTTTGATCCTAAAATTAGTCCAAGGTTTCAATCACTTCCTTGAACAACTTGCTCCAGACTCCCTCCACTGAACCACTCACTAACTACATCCAACCACTAACTCACTGACTGCCTAACTGAACTCCTCCCACCTGGGTACCTTTATTTATAACCTCTGGCGAAACCCTAGTTGCCTAGATAACCACCACTCTGCTTCAGGCTTACACAGCATATGTTAACCCTTTAGGTCATGGATCGCATCAAAACTTAGCATTATACTGACACAACACTTATATTGCACATAATAAACAATGGCTTCCATAGTAGATATTATCATGAGGCCCAAATAAAATTAGGAGTGTACACTACACGAGCACCACTATTGTTCGAAGTTCGACGTGAACTTTGCTCATCACTAATTGTGAGTGGTCTGGCAATGACTACATCATTTAAGAGATGGCACAGAAAGTAACTCAGGTAGACAAAGTCTTTGCAGATGAAGACAAGCAGACTTCTATTCTGACCTTAGCTTGATGCTTACAGTGCTCAAATTTTGGTGACACCCCGAGGCATAGTTCTATTAAAGGTGGTATTAACCTGCGGCTCTATTTGGGGCTTGGCACATACTGTATTCCCCTTAGTCTCTGTACCTTGCATCAGGGGCCTGGTACTCACAGTAGTTTACTCTAACAGGATCTTCTCTATGGTGCACAATAGACAATCTCGCCATTTCTTCAGGATGCACTACTCTGCAGTCAAGCACTGTACTTGTGTACTAACATTGAAATTACATGTGAGTTCACTGTCATGGACTTCTCTGAACCCACATATGGTACAGATGTTTCACTCCTGTAACAGAGCTGTAACGGCTGTAGGTAGTGGATCCACTGGACCACCACAAGCAGTGGTGTAAGTCACATTATGGAGTGGAGTCCAAGGGGCCCCTGGTTTTCACCAGAGCCCACTGCAAGGCTAGGTGTTCTTGCTGGGGCAAGAGACCCCCAGGTCGCTAACCTTGACACGACTTACTTTCGGCAGCCAATGTGTAGCGAGGTATTGAATTGTATGACAGGCTCGTAGTCAAGGACAGGCAGGAGGGTTAGGGCAGGCGATAGGCAAATTGTAAGGCAAGGAATGGAGGCAGGAGGTCCGGAACACAGTAGAGGGAGACACACAAAAACCCTTTCTCAAAGGGGAAACAAGGGAAAAATAATCCGTAAGGGGTAAGGGGTAAAGGCAGGATTAAATAGGTTCAGGATAACGAATCACTGGTGTGCTGGCCCTTCAAATTCTAGAGAGCCGGTGCGTTTCCCGTCATAGGGTGGGGCATATGCCATCCACGAGAGACAAGGCTAGGAGAGGGGGGAGTACAAAAACTGGAAATACAGTTTTTCGCCTATGTTCCCTACCATATGGCCTTATGGCACAGGAGTGTGAATGTCCCGGCACTTTGTGGGTTCTGTCACAATTACTACTACAATATTTGCAATGACATAAGGTACATTATAAAAATATGTAGAATTTCCTTCAATGAAAAGTTGCTATAGATACACAGGAATAACAAATAAGATATAACTGTTCACAAGACATTGCATGTAGCAGTCTCTTAAGGGGAGGGTGACTCCCTGAAACATTGAGTTTGTGCCCAGTTCAGCAGACTCCCCATTTCATCCTTCTTACATGCTGAAGGAATCTTTGCCCAGCTCTATGTGGCCCTCTCTGAGGGCACCATAAACCAGTCTCGAATGCCAAAGATGTGATTTGCTTTTCTGCTCGCAGTATTTTCTATAAAATCAGAGCTTATCTACCCCAGACCCCGCCAAACATAATGATATCAGCCTGTCTACCGCACTACTTGCTTAGTAGGGTGCAACAAGGCCATTTTAAATCCTCACACACCTGTATGGTGCTCTCCCCAAGGAGAGATATTCACCTTTCTGAGCCACTCATTGCCTCCCACCCAGCCAGTCAGCAAGCTCTGCTCTGCACTGAGGAGGGGCGAAAACCCTAAAACAGCTGTCTACAGATGAGCAACACTAACTTGGCTCACATCCCTTTTGCTTTTTTAAAACCAAGGGGCCCGTCCGGCGAAACTCCCACCCGTCTCAACCTGCCCTTTTCTCTAAACCCTGGAACCTTGGCTACCCTTTGCCTAATCCGCTATCTCTCTGCTAAAATCCTTCTTACCCGCTGCAATCGGGGTTTCCGCACCCTACACTCCCCGGAAAAAATGCCTTAGTTTAAAAACCAAATGACCTCCTAAAAAAAACCCG
>JAODAL010074799.1:0-14234 GCA_025379985.1 Phyllomedusa bahiana
CAAGTCTAAGAATACAGTTTCTGATGGAGACGTCCAATCCAGCATAAAATCACAGCATTCTTTGATCTTATGCCTTAAAAAAAAAAATCTATGGTCATCGACAGAATCTAGTCTAGCTCTTATGCTCCATTCGCACAAAGTATTTAATAAAATTTCCCCACACGATTCCGATTGAAACATCTTTTAGGGGGGTTGTTACTACATTGATTCGTCCTGTTTTCTTGGTTCATTTTATTAGGTCTTTTTACGGGCTTTAACTGCTAAAGCCAGGTCTGTAGCTTAGCAACCAGTGTTGCACCTATCGGGAGAGATTAAAGGTCTGTAGTAACAACCAGTGCGGGCAGCCTATCAGGAGAGTTTTGAAGGTCTTTAGCTATAGCAACCATGCTGGCGCCTATCACGAAGATTGAACAGGTCTGTAGCTATAAAACCATGCGGGCAGCCTATCAGGAAAGATCAAACGGCTGTCTATAGCAACCAAAAACTGGCACCCATCAGGATAGATAAAAAGGGTTGTATATGCAACCATTTGCGGCACCCTACAGGAGAGACAAACAGGTTGTAGCTATAGCGACCAGTGCGGCAGCCTATCGGAGAGATCAAACAGGTCTGTCATATACCAGTGGGGGCACCTATCGGGAGAGATCAAAAGGTCTGAAAGCTAAGCAACCATGCTGCCACCTGTCCCGAAAGGGAATCTGGGGAATGGGGAAAAAAGGAAAATTAAGGGAATATTTTGAAAAGTGTTTGTTTTTGCAAGATCTTTAACATAAGAAGTAATCCTTGTAGTGAGACAAAACAGACGTAAACCATCCACATTGACCTCAACAAAAAATACGCCTTGTAGTCCATACAACGGTTTGTAAACGTAAAAAATAAGAAAAACTTTGAACATGTTCGTTCTTTCATCATATTCCGCATGGAAAATTTACTATTGAAGTCAATGGGGGCGGCTAAAAGCCTTGTGTAAAAAGTGTCCAAAACAACTGTATGTCGTTTGGATCCGCGTCCAAAACCCCATACCTCTATGTTTTTCTATTACATGTGGATTTAGGGTCATTTTTTTCTCGCCAGATTTATTTCCAGAAACGAATCCCATTTATCTTTATGAATGGGATTCGTTTCTAACTCTAAATCTGGCAAAAAAACAAGACATGTGAAATACTTGTTGAAAGCCGCATTGTCTAACATGGTTTTCGACTACAGAATCTGACGAGTAAATTTTACTTGTCATTTGGACGTACACTCGTGGTATTCAAGTTCCCTGGCAAAGCAATGAAGGCACCATATTTTGGTTAGTTATAAATGTTCATTGTTAGCTATGTATCTGGATTTTAAGAGTCGAGCCCCAATACATATGAATAACCCTTCTCTTGGTGTTCTATAGTCAGCACTACAAGGGAAAATGAGATTTCATTAGGAAAATAAATGTAAAATGTCCCTAACCAGGTCTACCTTCCCCCAGGCCTTTACCCAAGTCCTGTTGATTGTACATTTACCTATAGTCTTACAAAAAAAAGGTGTCTGTGGCTTCTGCCTATCCTGGTGATAGAACGGGGCACCATAACCATAGTTACATAGAACCTAGGACATCTGCTGACTACTGTTGAGTCGAACCGTTCGGAGATTGTTAGTTCGGCACGAACTTTAAGTTTTCTCCGAACCCGAGCGGAGCCCATTGACTTTAATGGGGTTTGGTGTTCAGGTCGGCGTTAGGTTCAGCATTTGTCTCTAACCCAAATTTTTTAGTGCTCGCTCATCTCTACTCCTGACATGTTATGTCCTTTGCAAAATACAAATTCAAGACCCTCTTCTTTTATAACTCTGTTTTGTGCTGTTCCTCGGTTATTACTTTTAGAATTGTATTCCCAAATCAGTCCGTTTAGTGTTACCATTCCAGTTAAAGTGGTGTTGTCCCTGCACACACTGACTATGTCAGCACTGATTGGTCAATGTCAGACTGGGCATCCCAATTGGTAACACCCATCTGACAGATTCAGTAACAAATATCTAGAAGGAATAACAGAGAAAATATACAATACAAAGTTATAGGAAGAGATGATCCACAATTGCTATTTCACTGGGAACACAGGTATTTACTAAAACAGACATGACTGGAATAGCTACGAGGCCTCTGTCATGGTTCACGCCGTGGTCCCTGTCGTGGACCGTCGCGGTGTCCGTGCCTGCTATGTCTCCGCTGAGGCTCGCTGTGCTGGGATCCCGGTGGCCTGTATCCTCACTCCTGCTTTCTGGGGTCCTGTACGTCCACACCCGGTTACCTGCGATCGGCGCCTCAGTGCATGCTGTTACCACCGGATCGTTACAGAATGGACTGACCTCATTCACTTCCGTTCACAGAATGGACTGACCCTGGAGCAAGGACAGGAAGTTCCTCTTATACCCAGGGGTCACAGGTCAAGAGGAAGGCAACCAGGATACACAGAGCCAATAAAGGGTAGGAAGCAGCCGCGCCTGCGGCATCTCCTGCGGGCCGTGCGGGCACCCTTCCTACCCTTTATTGGGTCTGTGTATCCTGGTTGCCTTCCTCTTGACCTGTGACCCCTGGGTATAAGAGGAACTTCCTGTCCTTGCTCCAGGGTCAGTCCATTCTGTGAACAGAAATGAATGAGGTCAGTCCATTCTGTCACGATCCGGTGGTAACAGCATGCACTGAGGCGCCGATCGCAGGTAACCGGGTGTGGACGTACAGGACCCCAGAAAGCAGGAGTGAGGATACAGGCCACCGGGATCCCAGCACAGCGAGCCTCAGCGGAGACATAGCAGGCACGGACACGGTCCATGACAGGGACCGCGGCGTGACCTGTGACAGCCTCTTTAATACTAAAACTATATACTGAAGGGTGTAGGAAAATAAAAGTTTTTTTACCTAAATTAATAACATGTTTTCTACTTTGAATCTCCCCCTGCTTTTTCAGGTTTACAATATTTATATATATATTAGATTACTGTTAAAAGTGAATTTATTAAAGCATTATCATGTACGTATCGTTTCCATGCATGTTTTTTTTATTGCATTGAGTTGTCACTTGTTCATATTGATCCATAACTACCATTGATACCCAATGGCTGATTTATGTTAATGGCAGATATAATGTCACCAAACATACTATCATGGCAGTTCCTATGGCGGGCGATCGCCCGGAGCTTGAGGGCTCCGCTCACCTGAGGGGGGCGCCGCGGCCGCCCATCCGGAGGATAGCCCCTGACTCTGCGCGATCGTTTTATAACAGTCGCACAGAGTCATCAGCCTTCTGGTACAGGGAGGAGGTAGGACGGATCGTTACCGTCCTGCCTTGTCCCCTGTATGTATCAGCGTCGCAGGGGGCGTATGGCTTTCACCACGCTGGGATCTCCTCGGTTGGCAGCTCTGATGGCCGAATAGATCCCTGGGAGCTGCGTGACAGCGTAAGTGGCGCGATGTCACGCCTCTTACACTGCTCAGCAGCTCCCGGAGCAGATCGCGTTGACCCTGGCGAGGCGAGTACTTTTTTTTAATTTTAGAATTAGCTATTACCTGGCTACAAGGGCATCACCTGGCTACAGGGAGAAGTCATCATGGCGTCTGGGACAGATGGAGAAGAAGAAGAGAAAGAGAACAACTCTTCAGAGACGTTTCCTGTAAGTCCCTGGATGTAACTTTACTGTAATCACTTATATGTCTGCAGAGTCTGTGTACAGCGGGTATCCATCTCTGTATGGTCACTGTATGCTGGTAATATTAGTTGTAGTATAATGTTTTGTATTCAGTAATGGTCAGTTTGTATTATTCAGTCACTATATGGTGGTGATATGTGGTCACAGTGTGGTGGTATTATTCAGTCACTATGTGGTGTTGATATGTGGTCATGGCGTGGTGGTTTTATTCGGTCACTATGTGCTGGTGATATGTGATCTTAGTAGTGCATTGGTACTATTAGCCTGGTTGGTGTAGTGCTGTTATTTGATAACTGTATGACTATTTAGTAGTTTTAAGCTTTTTGTATATTTTAGATTTGGTTGATGGTGATGCACTGTGTTTCATTGTGGCGCATTATGTTGCCAGGGGGGGAGGGGAGCGAAATATCTTCACCTCGCCCTGAGTGCAATTTAGCCTAGGAACAGCCCTGCATACTAGTAATATCAAAGTTACGAAGAAATTATTCAGACTAAGCAATGAAAACATAGAGCAGGAAATGTCCTAATCCAATAATATAGATACATGATAAAGGAAGGTATATGCAGAAGTTGAGTCATAAAGGAAAACTTGGAGATATCCGCTCTCAAGTCTGCTGAATTGCGACCGCAGCACTGGATTATAATACAGGCTCAGGATCAGTACAAGATAAGGAAAATTATTAGTAAAGTTGCTAAACGTTCTGTATAAATAAATTCCACATGTGAAACCAAAAAATATATGTTTGCCTTGTAAAACCCACAAATGGAAAATATAAGGCTTAGGTTAAAAACACATTTGTTATAAAATGGAAACCTTGTACTATATTCTTAAACCCATTATTACAGTAATGCGACCAGCCATTATGATTTGTAACAGCTGTTGTTCTATTACAAATGCATATTCTTAGGGTATGTTCACACGATGTACGGCGGTGTGTACAGTACGCGCCGCAGTACATCGTGTCTTTTGGGGGCTCGCGCTAATACGCACATACTCCCACGGCATGGGGGGGCCGGCAGCCCGCCCTGGCCCCATTGACATTCATTACTTGCGGCGCGTATTCACTGTAAGTAATTGACATGTCACTTAACTCCCCACACGTACAATACAATCGTATTGTACAAGCGGGGGGAGGAGGCGTAATCCATAGTTCTTTATGAGAACTATGGATTATCGTAATTTCAGCGCATATCTCGCCCGTATTAGAGCATAAATATGCGGCAAAATGCGCGCTGAAATTACCCCGTGTGAACATATCCTTATTCCACAATTTCGATCTTAAAGCTAATTAACAGCATCCTTACATGGTGTGCGCTTTGCATCATGACATTGTTGCCTTGTCTTGGTCAATTGGCATTACCATGTCCCATGCATAGGCCAGAAGCCTGATTCCTTACCATGCTTGAACTATTACTACTATGCTCTGTAAGAGTGCATCCCATTAAAAGCATTTATAGCATAGCCAAAGCCCTTTGGGCCCCTTACCTCTGTTCACTAATTAAGGCAAGATGCTCTCCACATAGAAGAGGCAACACCACTTACTCACTATCCTCTCCATTGAAATGTATGGAAGCTCCTGAAGGAGCTTGAGCTGCTGATACGCCTGGAGTTCTGTGTGTTCAACTTATCTGTTGGCTAGTGGCTCTATATCAGGGATGAGCTGCACCCCTATGTGAAGGGTACAGCTGTGCTTGGGGAGAAGATGGCCAGAAGGTTGGAAAAGTATTTGAACTATACACAGGCAGTCCCTGACTTACACCGTTCTGACTTACATCGGTCCCCTAGTTACAAACAGACTTATGGGGCAGGCTGGCACTTGTAGTACCAAGCAGATAGTAGCTGTGGAATGACAAGTTCCAGCATGCCACAGCAACATATGAGGTGAAAATGAGGTGGAACAGATGGCAAAACTAATGTAAAAACCCTTCCCTGCACTAACCAAAACGAAAAAAAAAAAAAACTTTTGTGCTGGAGTTACATTTAATACATATACCTGTTCCGACTTTCATACAAATTCAACTTGAGAACAAACCTACAGTCCCTATCCCGTCTGTAACCCGGGGACTGTAGTTCAAATACTTTTCCAACCATCTGGCCATCTTCTCCTCAAGCGTACAAGAGAGAGTATTGATAGAGATAGAGGATCTGGGATGCAGTCATACATTTGGGGGTGTAGTGAAGGGAATGGTTAGAGTAGTTTAGAAGGACAATTAAAAAAAAAAAAAAAAAATAGAAACCGGAAAAGAGTCTCATCAATAAAACTGATTTGTTGGAACTATTAATGCCTGAGGAAAAAGATGCCGTAGGGGGAATACCAAGACATGGCTGGATAAAAGTAGAAAAAAAGTCAGCTCACCGTGATCCAGTATGCTGCAGGGACCCGCCGGGCTAGGGAGATAGCACTATAGCAGCACAAACGTATGGTCCAGCAGTCCAAAGGCCAGTAAAAAATCCAATATTTATTGAGTAATATTAAAAATAAAACGGCAAACATGCACAGGGGAGAAGAATTCATCTCCCCTGTGCATGTTTGCCGTTTTATTTTAATATTACTCAATAAATATTGGATTTTTTACTGGCCTTTGGACTGCTGGACCATACGTTTGTGCTTGCTATGGCTGGATAAAAGCCATGACTGGGCAGGTAACTTATAGAGTTACAGCTTGTTTAGAAAAGATTGGAAAATTCAGAAAGGTGGAGCAGTATGCTTTTATGTAAAATCCTGGCTAAAACCCAGGTTAATGGAAGATTTAGATGTGGGAAACAAACATGAAAAGTCCTTATGGGTAAAAATACATGGGAACAAAAACAAAAATAAAATTCTATTAAAATTCTATAAGCGCCCAAATACATCAGAACCCATAGAGGATCTACTACTCAGACAAATAGATGAGGCAGCTAAGCGCAACAAGGTTATTATGGGCAACTCCAACTACCAGGACATAAATTGGGAAACAAACCTGCCACTTTCAAAAAGGAATCAAACTTTAGTCAATAACTAAAGACAGCTACCTTTTCCAATTTGTGCAGGAACTGACTAGAGGGAAGGCCCCTGTGAACCTAATATTGACTAACAGACCTCACAAAGTAACAAAGATTCAGGTTGGGGGGCACCGATGAAGTAGTGACCAGAGTATCATATACATCCAATTATCCTTCAATTCTGACAAGTAGTATCTAAAAAATATATACCGTATATACTCAAGTATAAATCGACTTTTTCAGCACATTTTTTATGCTGAAAACGCCTCCCTCGGCTTCTACTCGAGCTCTATGTACAACTCACCGCAGCCAAAAGTGCTGGAGTCTGCTTCCAGGAACTGTGATGATGTCACATGGAGTCATGTGACTGCTGCTGTGTGTTTACATGACCTGTGATGATGTCACATGGAGGGGGGGGAGTCAGGTGACTGCTGTGTGCTTCCAGGACCTGTGATGATGTCACATGGGGGTAGTCATGTGATGCTGCTCAGTGTGTGCAGGATTCTGCTGTGCTTGTTGTGATCACTGCTGGATGAGCTGAAACAGAGCTGTGTATGTGTGTGTTATATGTGCCTGCAGCAGAGCTGTGTGTATGTGTGTGTAGCAGAACCTTATGTGTGTAATGTACACATAGCTGAGCTGTGTGTTATATATGCCTGCAGCAGAGCCTTATGTGTGTAATGTGCATGTAGCCAAGCCTTGTGTGTGTAATGTGGCTAATAACCGGAGACAATCATTTCATACATGGTGGCACCAAGTCCTATTGTTTCTGCTCTTTGCTTTGTCTGTCCTGGTCAATAAAGAGGCATCACTTACTCACTGCATTTCCTACCCTAGGCTTATACTCGAGTCAATAAGTTTTCCCAGTTTTTTGTGGTAAAATTAGGTGCAACAGCTTATACCCAGGTCGGTTAAACTCGAGTATATACAACTCCATATCAGCATAGATTTACAAGGGATCAGTCCTATAAAACTGATCTTATTAACTTTTCTCAAGAGGTTAGTTCTGAACTATGTCGAGGTGTGGACCTGGGTCAAATGGTCATATATCTTGATTTTTCTAAATGGTTTATCCCTTTTTCCCCCCTCCTTTATTGTTTTCAGCACCAGCGTACAGAGGATTTGACATAAAAAAATTAAAATAGACAAAGGGCGACATGTCCGAAATTTGCCGGCGCCGCGGAAGTTTTTAAGCGCATTAAAACCAGTGTCAAGTATACCTTGCATAGTAAATTTAAGGTGCCTAAAAAGGCGCATTGCTTAAATCGCGCCGCATATCATTGGTAGTGTATGTAATGCGCCTATTGAGGCGCATTTTATAACGGAGGCGCATATCGTATCATTATTAGGGTATGTAATGCTCCTTAATAGGTGCATTGTGTTATGGAGGCACAAAGCATATCATTACTACTATAAGTCATGCACCTTTTTAGGTGCGTTACAATGTGTCGTGCCCGGTTTATAATGCGCCTAGTTTTGGTGTTCGACAGTTCATTTACATTGAGAATATGGCGTCAAAAGTGTTTTTGCTGCAAAATACACCAAGAAAAGGGCGATGGCGTATTGAGACATGTCGCCCAAAATCTCCAGGTCCACATGCTATACACACACCTGTGGCCGAAGAGAATTAAGTAGTGATAAGCAGGTCTTGATTTTTAATATTTATGGACTGTATAGTAAAGGAGTATGTTTCAATGGATGTGGTGACAAAGGGTCAAAAAGTAAGCCCAGAAACAATAGGTCTGTAGGTTTAACCTTTGATGTAGGTAAATAGTTTGACATTCTGTCAAGTAGTATCTAAAAAATATATACCGTATATACTTGAGTATAAATCGACTTTTTCAGCACATTTTTATGCTGAAGACGCCTCCCTCAGCTTCTACTCGAGCTCTATTTACAACTCATCTCAGTCAAAAGTGCTTCCAGGACCTGTGATAACGTCACATGAAGTCATGTGACTGCTGTGTGCTTCCAGGACCTTGATGATGTCACATAGAGGGGGGGCGGTCATGTGACTGCTGCGTGCTCCAGGACCTGTGAGTCACATGGAGGAGGGGGGGTAGTCATGTGACTGCTGTGTGCTTCCAGGACCTTTGATGATGTCACATAGAGGGGGGGCGGTCATGTGACTGCTGCGTGCTTCCAGGACCTGTGATGTCACATGGGAGGGGGGGGGGGTAGTCATGTGACTGCTGTGTGCTTCCAGGACCTTTGATGATGTCACATGAGGGGGGGGGGGGGGGAGTCATGTGACAGCTGTATGCCATAGTTGCCAAGTTTTGAAAATGAAAAAGCAGGAGATACTAGATACTAAAATTTGCATGGACACGCCCATCTTGACGGTATGCCACGCCCCTTCAAAAAGCCACACCCACTCCACCTAACTGCATAACGGCTTTGGAAGAAAGCCATGTAGATGCCGTTATAGCCAGGTAGTAGCCCCCCATAACCAGTATCCCCTTACAGGCAGGTAATGCCCCCTTGTAGCCAAATAGATGCCCTCTCTGTAGAAGGTAGAGCCAAATTTGTAGCCAGGTAGATGCCCCCCTTTGTTAGCCAGGTAGATGCCCCCCTCGTTAGCCAGGTAGTGCCCCCCCATTGTTGCCAGGTAGATCCCCCTCTTGTTGGGCCAGGTAGTGCCCCATCTTTGGGCCGGGGTAGTGCCCCCTCTGTTGGCCAGGTCGATGCCCCCTTTCTTTGCCAGGTAGATGCCCCCTCGTTGGCCAGGTAGTGCCCCCATTGCTTCCAGGTAGTGCCTCCATTGTTTGCCTGGTAGTGCCTCCATTGTAGCCAGGTAGTGCCCCCAGGCCCCCATTGTTAGCCAGGTAGTGCCCCATTTAGTAGCCAGGTAGTGCCCCCATCGTAGCCGGTAGTGCCTCCATTGTTGCCAGGTAGTGCCTCCATTGTTGCCAGGTAGTCCCCCCATTGTTTGCCAGGTAGTGCCCCCTTGTTTGCCAGGTAGTACCCCCCATTGTAGCCAGGTAGTGCCCCCTTTTTGCCAGGTATTGCCCCCATTGTAGCCAGGTAGCCCCCCCCATTGTAGCCAGGTAGACCCCCCCATCGTAGCCAGACAGTGCCCCCCTAAAACTAATAAAAATAAAATAATAAAATCCACTTACCTGACCAGGCTCCTGCAGAGCGGCCCCTCCTGACATCTCCTCACGGTCACGGGGGAAGGATTGCACCGCGCGTCACTTCCCCTGCCCGCGAATTTGTAGGGCGCACAGGGGCGCCGGACATACAGGGGGGAGGCAGGGGGGACGACCCCTCCTGCCTCCCCCCCGCCAGCGGGTTCCGGGGGGGGTTAAGGGGGCGCAGCGCCCGCTTCACCCCTGGGGGAAAACCCCCGCGCGCCGAGTAGGCAACAGCCTACACCGGGCGCCGCGGTCTTTTAAAAGGGACCCCCCCCCCCCCTCGGGCGGGGGAGGAATGACAACCCCCCCCGGGAGGCGGGGGGGGGGGACCCCCAAATACGAGACCCCCCCCCCCAAAAAAAGGGGAGAGTTGGCAGGGTATGCTGATGCTCCAGACCGTGATGAGTCACTGGGGGGAGTCATGTGACGCGGGGTTTCTTCCAGCACCTTTATGATTCACACAAAAGGGAAGTCTGTGATGCGCTCAGTTATCAGGACTGGGCTGTGCTTTTGTGATCACTGCAGGATGAGCTGAACAGAGCAGTGTACGTGTGCTTTAAATATGTGCCTGCAGCAGACTGTGTGAGCAGACCTTTGTGTGTGAATGGGCTATAGCAAGCATGGTTTGTTATATTCCTGTAGCAGACCCTTATGTGTTAATATGCATTAGCTGCCCTTTAGGTGTAAAGTGCATATACTAAGCGGGCTTTTTAATGTGCGTGCAGCAGAGCGGTGGGTATTGTGCATGTAGCAGAGCTTATATTCTAATGGCTTTAGGGGGGCTGTGTGTGTTTTTATATACCCTTTGCAGCAGAGCTGTGAAATAGTGCGTGTACCCCGGCCTTAGTTTTGTAATTCGTGAAGCCAGGCCTTATGTTTTTTCTGTAGCCAAGCCTTATTGTGTAATGTGCTTGTACCAAGCCTTTTTGTTTAATGTCGGTAGCCAACCTTATGTGTGTAATGTGCGTGTAGCCAAGCCTTATGTGTGTAATGTGCATGTAGCCAAGCCATATGTGTGTAATGTGCATGTAGCCAAGCCTTATGTATGTAATGTGCATGTAGCCAAGCCTTATGTGTGTAATGTGCGTGTAGCCAAGCCTTATGTGTGTAATGTGGCTAATAACCGGAGACAATTTCATACATGGTGGCACCAAGTCCTAGAGTTGCTGCTCTTTGCTATTGCCGTCTGTCCTGGTTAATAAAGAGGCATCACTTACTTACTCGCTGCATTTCCTACCCTAGGCTTATACTCGAGTCAGTAAGTTTTCCCAGTTTTTTTGTGGTAAAATTAGGTGCAACAGCTTATACTCAGGTCGGTTATACTCGAGCATATTCAACTCCATATCAGCATAGATTTACAAGGGATCAGTCCTATAAAACTAATCAACTTTTCTCAAGAGGTTAGTTCTGAACTGTGTCGGGGTGTGGACCTGGGTCAAATATCTTGATTTTTCTAAAGGATTTGCTACTGTACCACATAAAGGGTAAGTGAAATGAGAATGCTTGGACTGGGGGAAAATGTTTGCAAGTGGGTAAGTACCTGGCTCAGTGACAAAAAACAGAAGGTGGTTATTAATGGAACATACTCGGATGGATCCCTGTTACTAGTGGGGAACCACAGGGGGAAGTAACAGGCTGCATTCTATTTAAAATATTTCTTAATGACCTTGCAGAGGGATTTAACAGCAGAATATCAATCTTTGAAGATGATACTAATCTGTCTAAAGTAATAAACACAATAGAATAAAGTATACTATTAAAAAGACATCTGTATAAATTGGAGGCTTGAGCAGAAGTCGCAGATGAAGTTTAACCATGAGGTTATGCAAATGGAAGGGAAAATCCATGCCATGATTACTTCTTAAAAGTAGAAACTGTGGGTAAAATTAATATGAAAAATTGCTTGGGAATCTTTGTGGAAGGTAAACTGGACCAGAGTCAGGCAGCTGTAAGGCCATACTTACCGACTTTAGAAAGTGTCAGTCAGGGAGATTTTGTTTGGTTGCACATATTTGTCGATTGAAAACTTAATTAAGAATTATTAAAAATAATAATAGTGACGTGGAGTCACCTCTATTGGTTCATAATCAGCCAAGATCAAACCAACAGCTGAAGGCTGATACTCTCAGGATGGGAAGGTCTAAGGATATTGGTCCTTTCCCTCCCTAATAATATCAGCCTGCAGCCACCCAAGAAGCAGACCCTCACCGTAGAGAGTGCACTTCTGCTGGTAACACGGCTCTTCCCAGTACCAAAGTAATAGTGAGAGGGGGTTAGTGTCATCCTTGGGGTAGCAAAAAAACACGGCTGCCTGACAGTATCCTAGCCCTACTGCTAGTAATGGAGAGGTAGAAATAGTGAGGTGGAATAAAATGGTAAAAAGAAAAAAAGCACAGAAAAACAAAAAATATACTTTTTTTTAAAATAAATTCTCCCTGGTAAAATCCCTCTTTAACTCCTTAATGACTGCCCACCGTCTTTTGACGTTGGGCAGTTCAGGTCGTTCGTCTGCAGCGACGTCTTTTGGCGTCGCTGCAGACATCAGAGTTTTCGGCTCCCGGCGTCGCAGCAGCTCTGAGATCGGGGCTGTACTACACAGCCCTTATCCCAGCACCGCTCCTGCAAGCGCCAGGGAGCGGGAGAACCTCTGCTTCCCGCTGCTTTAACCCTTTGATTGTGGCGATTCGTCACCGCAGCGCACTCAAAGGGTTTCCCTGCTCTGTCGGGTGATCGGAACGTCCGGTGACTCGACAGAGCCCGGGGGAAACGCTGCACAGTCAGCCCTGGGGACCTAGAGTAGCCCAGGGCGTCTGTGTAACAAGCCAGTGCTCAGGGCAGACTGTGTGCTGTCCTGATCACTGCCTTGTCAAACTGACACAGTTTTTAAATAATATACAAATACATTGCCAAGTGAAAAAAAAATAAAATGAATACATTCTCCCCCAGGGTTTTAAAAAAAGTAAAAAACAAAAAAGCGAAAAAAAAAATAAAAAATAAAAATAAATATTTAATAAAAAATAATTGGCATACTTTTACACAAAAAAAAAAACCTACACAATTTTTACACCACACACCGTAAAACTGTAGAATTAAACAATTTATTAATTTGGAAATGGAATGGTGTAAAAAAAAAAAAAAAAGGAAAAAAGGAAAAAAAAATCTGAAAACTAAAAAAAAAAAATCTGCAATTTTTTTTATAAGTGAATTTAAACTTTTCCCCCATAAGTACAACTCATTCAAAATAAAACGAGGCCTCATACAAGGCGTCATTGAAAAAAAAAAGTTAAAAACTTTAAACCAAAAGAGGCAAAAACTAAAAAAATGTTCGGTCATTAACTACTTTTTAGGCGTGCGGGTTAAAGGGGTTAAACATTTGATTTAAGAAATAGTTCAAAAGCTGGTCTGACATAGCTCAACAAATCTGATGTAGTCTAAAGGGGAATCCTGTAAAAAACAAACATTCACCCTAACCCTATCCAGCAAAGTTGGATGCTGCAACATCCCCCACCATAATATTTCAGATTTCCTTCATGCAGGATAACCCATCCAGCTTGGGGAAGCTAGGTATGCCAAATTCCCCACGCACCCCAGCTTGGCTAAAAGGGAAAAACCGTTTGCTCTGGGGGCTTGGACCTCCCGCTTTTGATGGCAGGCTTTAGGCAGGGGGAATGATAACTGCTGTGGGGGTGTACCTCCCCAGCTTTCGTAAAGTTTTTTATTTTTACTGGGACCCGGTTAGCTATTATTTTTGTGGGAGCTTATATACCTCAAAAAAAGGGGGGGTCTCTATACCAACCTACTTACCAAGGGGTGTACTTACCCTCCTACGTATTGGGGGGACGGTATACCTACCTTTCTACTTTATGAGGGGTTTTTTATGAACTATCATTGCCCACGTCACGGATGCCCCTCGCCCTCGTCTCGGGGCCAGGCCACCCGGCCCCCCACGCCGAGGGCGCCCCGCCGCACGTGGGTCCGGGGGTCCCTCACCCCCCGCGTGCCGGGATCCACTTACCCGGCCACGCTCCTTTCGTCTGCCCCTGTCCCGCGGCCGGGCCCCCCCGCTCCCTGGCACACGGCCGGCTGGGGGAATTTTAAAGGGACACGCAAACGGTTTTTCCATTGCCAGGCCTTGTTCCCTTTTTAGTCCGGCCTCTTTGGCACCTTCCGGATCCTTTTGCTCATGTATCGGAAGGGTTTCCATAAGTCCTTTTTCCCTTTTCCCCCGCCGAACCCTCTGCTCCGTTTACCCCCAGAAATTTGCCCCTTGCCTGACCCCTGCCGTCCCCGCTACGAGCCTGTTGCCGATTCTGTACCTCCCTCCCCGGGCCCACCGCAAGCAAATCCCCCATGGAAAGCGACCTGGTAGATTCCCGCCGCAGCAAGTCCTCCTGCTTTGCAGGGGCTCGGTGAAAACCGGGACCTACTTTGATTCCGCC
>JAODAL010074800.1:0-14234 GCA_025379985.1 Phyllomedusa bahiana
CTTCCCGTGATCATTTGTTTTACCTTGCCCCAGCCATCTAGGACTATTGATTGTATTTTCCTGTTTGTCAAACCTCTCCCCCAATATTTAAAAAAAGCTCCCGTACTTAGACAGGGGTGCTCGAATTTTTTATATAAGGCTAAAAAACGGTCTTGCCCGGGATGGAGGCCCACCAAGACCATGTCACTGAGCATCTCTGTTTTTGGGTGAAACCCCCATTTTTCAAAAAGCTTGATATTTCAAAAAATCAGAAATGAGTTATAGGAATGTCTTTTTCTAACATTTAAAAGGGAAAAATCTCCCCGAAATTTTTTCATAGAGTTGCTTTCAGTGTGGACTCCTTCTTTTCCATACCAAAAGTGAAATTGTCGGTCCGGGGGAAACTCTGGTGACCCAACCAAGGGCATATATTTGCTGGTCGTCCAAGAAATTTTCGGCTGCTTTTGTATCCCTGAATAGTAGAGTTCTTCTTACTGGTTTGGGGAAATTTTTTCGAAAATTTTAGTATGTAAGGTGCCGCCAGAACCAGGGAGCCGCAACTTCAGCCTCAGGGCCGTATTAAATAAAACTCTGTATCCAGATCCAACCTGCAGTGCGGTAAAACCCCAGATTAATTGCGTACGCGGGGAAATTTTCACTCCTCCCTGTGTTTTGGCACATAATTTTCGAGAGGAAATTTTTTTTTAGGGACCATTTCATTTTTGACATGGCTTTGAGGGCCTGCATGCTAGCCCCCATAAATTGCTCCATCAAAAAAACTTAAAAATTTAAAAAAACAAAATTTTAGGCGTTTACTAACCCTCTGGGTGTCTAAAAGAAATTTAAGAAAAGTGGGGGGAATTTTCAGAATTTTCTTTTTTGGGATTTTCAATAGTTTATCCTTATTCACTAAACAGTAGATGAAAACAGGGAATTTAACTCAATATGATTCCTTGATTCTGCGTTTTAAGATTCCCATATGTTCCTATGCCTATTTCGCTCAACACAACATCATGTAGGGGAGCCCTAAACCGGGCTCTGGGGTCTCATTTTTTTACAATTTAGGTGCCCATTTTTTTGCGACACTCTAAGGGGCAAAAATTTTAAAAAAACACCCCAAAAAAGACCTCTCTTTGAAACATACCCCTCAAGGGATTAACCAATGGTGTAGTGAATTATCAACCCCCCGATGTTTCAAAAAAATTTGTAGCTTGGCTTGAAAAAGCAAAAAATTTTCCCTCAATGAAAATTTTTGTGAAATGTTTCATTTTATAAGGGAAACCCGAAAAAAGCACCCCACAATTTATTGCCCAATTTCATCTAAGTTTGTCAATATCCTATACATAGGTGAAAACTGCTGTTTGGGCGCATGGCAGGGCATACAAGGGAGGGAGCTATTTTACTTTTGTAACACAGATTTTGGTGGGGCCATGTCACATTTGCCAAGCCCCCAAAGTACCAGAACAGGTGAAACCTTCCAGAAGTTGACCAAATTTGGATTCAACATCCCTCAGAGAATTCGTCTAGAGGTGTACTGTGCATTTTGAGCACACAGGTGTCCCACAGTTTTTTTCGTATTGGGCCATGAAAATGGAGGAAAAAAAAACGCAGTTCCGCCATTGTTTTTTGGGCTTCGTTTTCATAGAATTCGCTGTGCGGTATAAATGACAGGATAACTTTACTATGCGGGTCAGTACAATTACAATGATATCGATTTTATATAGTTTATGTTTTATTACTTTAACACAATAGAAATGCGTTTGTAAAAAATTGCGTTTTTATGTCGTCATATTCTGAGAGCCATAACTTTATTTTTCTGGTTAAGGGCTTGTTTTTGTGGGATGAGTAGACATCTTCATTGATACCATTCTAGGGTTCATATGACACTTTGAACACTTTTTAAGTTTTTGGGAGGCGGGATGAACAAAATACAGCATTCCTGAAAGTGTTCTTTATTTTTATTTTTTACAGCGGTCACCATGAAGTATAAATAACATGCTAGCTTTACTCATCAGGTCGAAACAATTACAGCGATACCCAATTTGTATATTTTTTGTAATGTGTTACTGCTTTACACAATAAAAACACTTGTTAAAAAAAAGAATACGTTTTTGCATGCCATAGTCTGAGAGCCATAACTTTTTGATTTTTCTGTGTTTGGAGCTGTGTATGGGCTTGTTTTTTGTGGGGTGAGTTGATGATTTTATTGGTACTATTTTGGGGGGGAAATAATTTTTGATCGCTTTTTAATCTGTTTTTTGGAAGGCAGGGTGAAGGAAATACTGCAATCCTTCTAGTGTTTTTTAATTTTAAAAGCGCTCACTGTGCAGTATATGTGACATTTTATTTTTTTCTCCCTGGGTCGATACAATTATGTAAATACTGAATTTATATAAGCTTTTTTTTTTACGTTGTAGCACCTTGAAAAAGTGTTTATATTGTGTAACAGTATTAATGCATCGCTATCTTCTGATACCCCAAACTTTTTTACTTTTCCGTATACAGAACTGTGTAAGGGCTTTTTTTTACAGGATGAACTGATGTTTTCATTGGTAGCACTTTGGTGTTTATATGACTTTTTGATCACTTTTGATTCCATTTTACGGGATGACTGAAAATTGCAGTTCTGTGACTTTTTGTTTCTTTTACGGCGTTCATCGTGCAGATCAAATAATGTGACAGATTTATAGGCCAAGTCTTTATGCATGTGGTAATACCAAATATACATACTTTATTTTTTATCTTTTTTGGGGCGATTGGATATTGTAAAGGGGACAGAGCGGTGTACATATTTTTATTTAATTTTGTTGTGTTTTACTTATTTTTTTACTGTTTAACATCTTTTTTACTTTTTCCCATAGGGGACTTGAATCAGTGATCTTCAGATCACTGTTACAATACATAGCAGTACTGCTATGCATTATAACTGTCAATCACTAGTAGCCGAAGTGGGTTCCAGTCGTGGGCGACAGAGCATGGCACCAGCTGTAATATACAGCTGATGCCATGCTCCTATCGTGCAGGCTATGCTTGAGAGCCCGCACAATATCGGGGACGGACCCATATGTCTATTTGCAGGAACATATAGGTACGTCCAATGTTGGTAAGGGGTTAATTTGATTCCAATAAATGCTTCTTAGTACTTTTTTTTTTTTAAATTGACTGCATATACTTACACAGTATATATAACCCTCACTTCTCAGCATCTGTATACATAAAGGGGGTGTTCTGATGTCCTGAATGTCCAAGAACTGTGCGCCAATGTATCTGTTGCTAGTATAATTACTGTTCAGTTCGCTAGCAGAAGACCATATTTAAGAAGAAGCATCTAGAGCGCTCTTTGAAGCCGGTGTATTTTTAGTTTTTGTATATACAAAGTTTTCTCCCATTTAAGCAAACACTTTAAACTGCTCCTCTCCTGCCAATTGGGGGGAACTTGGCTGTTATTATACAGGAGGAGAGAAATTCTTCAGATGTACATGTGCTGAATCACTCCAAGGCATGGTTTATGACCTGTCAGAATAGAAGGGTTAATAGAGGTGTTATCTTTATCCATTTGCAATAGTAACATGCAGCTATTTTGCTTGGAATAAATACATGTAACAGGAAATGTGAAAGATAAAACCCCTCATCTCTTATTTACATCTGCTATGGATTATGTGATTATTAGTATCATGATCCGGGTGGTGTTAAGGTATGAGAGGCTATCGGACACCTGAGTATTAGAATATGGATTCCCTTAGGCCATGTCCCCACTGCGCAGGGCAAAAACTGGTTGGATTATCCGACCGGTATTTGCTCTGCTTTGGGGCCGTGCACACGGCCACGGGGGATGGCTTTTATCAGCTGTTTTTGGAGAAAAGCCCGTCCCCCTTCACATTGACTTGTTCAGTTCGCCTAAAAAGGGGGGGAAGAATGAACAGTTCAAAGTTTTTTTAAAAAAACAAGCCGGAAATCCCGGGGTGGGGAATGCTGCAAGGGATTTGCATTAAAAATCCATGTAAAAAGGTTTTAAATGGTTTAAATACGGGTTTCAAAACCCCAAAACCGCGTAAACTGGGTGAAAAAAACCCGCCATGGGATTGCCCTTAAAGGGCTTTCCACCATGCTGTTTTTACGTTCCTTTTTTGTGAGTGATCCAGAAAGATTGGAATATCCTTTTTTTCTTTCCCATGATCCTGTAAGGATATGTTACAGAAAAAAACGGATTGAAAAACACTCGCAAAAAGTTCCAAAAGGGGTGGGAAAATTTGGTTTGTTTTGCTGAGCAGACACGCACCCTAAAGTTTTAAAAAAAGGCGTCTGCTGTGAAAACGGAAAAGAATTTACTTGACATTTTTTTTTATCGGGTCCGAAAGACACATCAAAAAACCATTAAAACTGCATCGTCGTTAAAATGTCTGAACCAAATGTTGGTTTTACATTGAAAAATGAAATAATACGTTACGATTATTATCGCAAAATTGAAATCGGCAAGGTTTTTTTGGTGTCGAAAATTTTTAGAACAGCGATAAATTAAGGGTAAAATCTGTGCACATCTATTAAATCGCCCATTTTGGCGCTTCCTGTAATTTTGCCGGCCCGCAAACAATTTCAAATAGAGCAGGGGGATATGATGTGTAGGCGACGTCATGACAGGGATGTTTATGGTTGCGATTGGCTGAAAAATCAAACATTACCTCGTTTTTACATAGAACAGCGTTTTCCTGTTTCAGCCTCAAGTGTCTCTCAGCGGTCTCATAGGAGTAGGGTCGTGCACTCTGCCCTGTGGCCAAACAGCTTCAGCGAAATTATTCTATTTCTGCCACAAGAGAACCTCTACTATTAGCGTGATCCTTCCAATTAGTTATATTGAGAGTTTGGAAGATTTTAAATGTAGTTAGGATAGAGATTTTAAAGGAGCAACAATACCGCTGTAAAGTCCACGGAGGAGCGGGTGGTGGGGGGGGCCCACGGGCGAACACAAGACAACACTATTAAAGAAAACACCGGATAAAGTTCACCAAAGACATAGTGTAGACATTGCACTGCAATAGCTTTTCTTATTAACAGTTTTTGCTATTGAAATATTTCCTGGATATTGGGCACCTGGAACTTAAATTAGAATACACATCATTTCTAGTAACTGCGGTCTCTGTTAGTTGCAAAACTCCACTTATATCTATCTAAACATTTCATATAAGGTGTTCAATTTCAATTTTACCCATTCCACCTTTTCATATATCCACCTATGCACGAAAATCTGAAAAACGCAATTTTAAAGTCACACGAGTTGAATGAAAGGTGCAAAAAAATACCGTGTATTATACGAAAACATAACATATACGTGTTTTTTTTGACTTTGGCGCACTACACTTTGTATCATTGACGCAGCTTGCACGTAAATCTGAAAACAGCAATTTTATAGTCACCACAGGTTGGGAATTGAAAGGTGTCACAAAATATACGAAACATAACAGATACGGTTTATTTCACTTTTTGCCCATCCTCCAGATATGTTAGATAGAGGACACCCCTTTCAGTTGTAAATTTGAAATCCAGCAATTTTGTTTCTTGATTAGAGGGAAATTTAAGAATACTGTGATTTGCCGTCTTTAATAAGAGATTTCCAAAACTATACCATACCTTCTCAATTTTTTATATTTCTGAACATGGAGCGAAATGCAGTGTATTAAGCGAGCAAAGAGGGGGTACACATGGAAGGTAGAGTACGGAGAAGTGCTCCTTCCAGTGCTGGCAACAACACGCAAGCGCAGCGGATCGTCAGTTGCAGGACCGTCGAGGCCTGTCCATCGCTGGTCAGGGCCCTGTGAATCTCAGTAACGAACAGCGCGTCACCAAATCGTCCTTCATGTGGTAAATGCAACCTACACCAGCAGTCTTACCCTCCTCGTCCCTCGCCAGTCACGGCCAACAAATGTCGTCATCAGCAGCCGTCCAAACAGAGCAGCCCAAATGTCAACTCATGTACCCACCATGTGATAATCCATTGTCTGAAGACCTCTTTGTGATGCCAAAATTCGGTTTGGGTCAGAAGGACAGTTAAAAGATCAAAGGATGATCTAGTCCCTGCTCTGACGCACAGTTACTGAGAGCCATCAGAGGAGGAGAAGGAAGCCGATTTCAATCGGCCAAACATCCCGGCGGTCGGCAACGCCTTTGCATGCCCGCTTGCATGTAGCCCCAGCTTCTGGATGGCAGAAAGTCATGACGACCAAACTCACCTGTGTTGATATTATGATGACGACACATTGCGGATCATCGTGGTCTTTTCCGCAGAATTTGCTTGCGAGCGCTTCATCAGTGGACGAGGAAGGAAGACGATGGGGTAAGTGTCAATACGGGTCCCGCCAAAAAAGGGAGAGGGGCGGGTCGCAGTTCCCCGCTGATATGATTTCCGCCAGCCACGTGTCAGCCCCGCAAACCCCGCTCCTCGCTTATCGCCGTCAAAAGGTCCAGGTACCTCTACAAGCCAGGCCTTCTTTGAGCAAGCCTCTGATTCACCCAACCCAGCGATGTATAATGCCGCCTTTGCCGTAAACGCGCCATAAGTAGAGGCAAGAAACTTAAGATGTTTAGAAACCAACCACCAACATGTCTAAGGTCACATGCCAGCGAATGCATGAGTTGACATGTGAGGGAACACTTTTGGCCAAAAAGGCCAGACCGACGCCGGGCCCCAACCACTGTCACACCCTCTGTTCTCCGCCTCCGTCCTCCTCCCCCACCACCATTCGTTCCTCAGCTGCCCAATGTCTCTCAAGAGTCATGACAGGATCAGCCCCGCTTCAGCCTCCGTCGCCCAAGTACCACACACCAAAAGACCCAACCTATCCCCTTCTCCTTCCGCCAGTTTGACTAACCGCACCCCGTACAGCGGCCATTCCTAGAGCAGCCAGCCCTTTCTGTCTTCCAGGTTTGAGCAGAAAGAAACACTATTAACCCAAACCATCCCAAAGCCAAAAAGCCTGAATGTCGCCATTGCCAGCTTTTGGCCTTGGAAACGTTGCCTTTTTCCGCTGGGACACAGATGGGTACCGCAAATCATGGCTCATGCTTAGCCCCCATACCAGATGCCGAGCAGGCATTTCTTTGCCAGAAAAGCCGTCCCTAGCCCCGTGGCCAGCCACGTGTCATCTAAAATTTCAAGCGCATTGTCTGCATCAATCTTGTGTGCCGGGAAAAGTCCCATCTGACCACCGACACATGGACAAAAGCACGGCCAAGTGCCTCTAAATCTCTGCTGACAGCTCACATGGGTGAGCTGGTGATTGTCTCTGGTGTGACGGTGGCTTCTCAGCTCGCGCACGCTTCTTCAAAACCACAGGGAATGGTGCAGGCTCTTTCCCAAGAGCCTCTGGTGGCATCACGTGTCCAGAGAAACCAAGCCGTATTGGAAATTAATTCTGTCCTTGGAGACCGTCCCCACACAGGTCAAAGCTGTTGACGGCCTCCCACAACGAAAATAAAGGACCGAGCGCTGGCTGTGTGACAATGAACCTTGTGCCGGCAAGGTGGTATGCGATAACGGGCGGAATTCCCTGCGTGGCCGCCCCTTAAGCTCGGTAGGCTGGAGCACGATCCCTGCCCGGCACAAGTCATGAACCTGGTCGTCCAGAAAAATTTCTAAAGAAGCTACCCGGTCTGGACTGGCCTGCAGAAGAAGGCCGAGGTCTGATTTCGCACACTCCGCCGTTCGCCTCCCTGCTGATCGTCCCGCCTGGCAGTGTTTGCAGCGTCAGCTCGGCCGGTCCGCCCGTCAACCATCTCATTGTTGACAGTGGGGGGGGGGGGGGCAACATGCTGTATTCCACCCTCCACAAGCTCAGCGATTGTGCCAGCAGCGCCATCCATTACGCAGACGAATGACCACATGGCCATACAACAGCGTGCGGACCGTTGGGGTGTTTGACCCCGAAGAGTGGAGGGCAGGTGAAAGAGCTCTGCACCATCATTGCCAAATTTGAAGAAGCCACCAAAATGGTCAGTAGTGGACAATGCCTTGTCCAGCATGAGCATTGTGGTGATCTGTTATTTTCTGAACGATCGTATCTTGACCATTCTGAAACAACAGGTCCCGCCAGCGACGGAGGAGGAGACTGACACAGATGCGACACAGAGCCTCTCACTCCGTCCAAACCACAAGGCCACGACAGTTTCACAATTTCATCGGTCTTCATTAGGCAGTGGTTCGGGGGGCAAGGGCTAGTTGGCAAGGTGGCGCATCAGCTCTCAGGGTGCTTCATCCTCAGGCCAAGTCAGGGCCTTTTGAAAGCTGTGCCGGAGCAGCGGAGGAGGAGGAGGAGAGGTATTCCTAGACAACCAATGTTACAGACGGTCCCTGCCTTGGAAAGAGTTGCAGGAATTTGAGCGGAGGAGGAAGATGAGGAAGATCAGTTTGCTAGTGCCTCCTCGACCCTGAGGCTGGGAAATCAAGGCTCATCTCTCACATATTGCTTGGATACTCATTTTCCTCCAACATGATCCTGCGCATTAAAAGGCCCATCAAAATGAACAACAGTATACTGGTGACCACCCACCGGATCCCCGGATAACACAAACAAAACTCAGCATTTTCCTACCACCCACCCAAAAAGAGAGTAAAAATGCAGAAATTGGAGACCATAGCTGATTGATCACTGGAGACATCTGTTGCGTCTGCTTCACGTTCTATCAAAGTCCCGGTGGAACAATGCCAGCGGACGTGACAGCAGTAAGTGCCAAGTACCATAGGCGGCAGCAGCAAGCCAGAAAAGCAATGGGTGACCTCTGGCAATCGTTTATTTACCACTCACCAATCAATTCAATGCAGTGCACACATACAACACACCACATCCACTTAAATCATGGTGCCACGACTATCTGCGTCTAATCACCGATGTTTTTGGATGTGTTTTATCCGGACCCAATAGACTTCTGGATCCAAAATGGACAATGGCCCGAGCAGCTCTCCACGCCATAGTGTGTTGTCCTGCCCAGCACCAGCGTCATATCTGAGCGACCTCACCACATAATAGCCGAGAATATATAGAGTCATTACAGACAAACGCATCGGCTTTCCACAGATAATGTGGATCTTTGACTTTCAATCAAGATGAATGAGGCATGGATCTCTGAATGATGTTGGTGGCCCCAAATGCCGAGGTTCACCGATTAGGTTGATGTCCTACTTCACATTCCTCACCAAAAAAACAGAAATGGACCTCTTGAACAAACTTATTTTTAAAATGATCATTTCTTACTGCAATTTTTATTTCCCTCAATCCCAACAGTTCATGGTTTTAAGTGTTTTGCTGTGAGGAGACTGTAAAGAGAAGACACCAAGTTTTTTCATGACAAAACCATATTCCATTTACTCACTATCATCTTTAGAATTTTCGCATTGGTCAATGGTTTTGGGTGAAGTTGCCTAACAATTATTAACACAGTGGCTGAAGAAATTCAAAATTATAATTTTTTGAGGGGTCATGTTGCTGTGTGATACAGCAATAATTATGGTCCTTTGGGACAGAAATGTGTGTTTTTTAAAGTGGCCATTTCTCCCTCACCAATTTGTTTAAACGTGGCTGAGAAGTCATTTTTATAAAATTTTGTTCTGCTGCTTTGAAATGCAGCAGTACTACATGGTCCTATTCTAAAAAATGTTTGTTTCTTAATAGACATTTGTTCTCCACAATTGTCAAGAGTGGGCTCAAGGGTTGATGGTGCTGTCAGAAACAGGAATAAGTAGGACTACCTGTGTTAATGGACACATATTGAAAATGACTTTGTGTTTTGCAAGATCTTTTAACATAGCTATCAATCCCTGTATTGAGACAACCCATTTAATAATGAAAAAAAATAATTTAAAAAAAAAAGAGAAACCAAGAAATGGTGGGATTTCCTCCTATTTTGAAATGTGTTTCTAGAATTAAACTCCATAAAAACATGCAATGTACAAAATAGCTGTTAAAAAAATTCCTCTGAATTGTAACAAGGAGGTTACAGAAAACATGCTTGAGAGGGAGAGGGACAGATGTAGGTTATTCAAGGGACATGGAGTAATGGAGCACGGACAGAGAACAAAAGTACAAGAAGAACCAAGATTCCTCCAGCACGTTGAGTAAAATGAAAAAAAGAATGCCAAGAAAAAGGGCACCTTGGGTGTAACCGACCAGTATATTCCAAGTGAAGCTCAATGTCAGCACTCCATAACGGAGGGCAAGCGCTACCCAGGACTGACTGTGTACTGAAGGAAGGCAGATTTTCACACTTCCCGCTTCCGCACTCTGCTTCAGCACGACAGGTGTCGTTGCTGCGTCATCAGGGCATTTTAAACCTGCGTGTTTAATAGATGAACTGACGCCAGCCCTGTGCTCTCACCGCACCCACTGTAACTCCTGCCCTGGGTCATGCTGTGGCACAGGACAGGTACTGTCCAATGTCCCAGTTCAACTAAAATGTGTTGAAGACCTCTTCTTTTCTTGCCGCACTTTTTAAATCTGTGGGTCTGACAGGTTTAAGAGGTCATGCTGCGTTCCAGGACATGGTTTTTTGTCAATGTCCACGATATCAACTAAAAATCTTGGTTCAAAGACTACATTTCTTCCGGCACTTTTTAATCTGTGGGTCAAGCAGGTTTTTAGGACATGCAGCGTTTCCAGGACAGGATATTCAAGTGTCCAGTTCAAGTAAAATGATGGTTTTCAAAATAAATACAGCCTTCTGGTACTTTTTAATATGTGGGAATGCAGGTTTAAGGGTCATGCTGTGGTACAAGACAGGATAGTTGAATGGTGTGTAGACTTTTTTCTGTGGCGTTAATAGCCTAAGTGTTGTGCCTAAGATGTAGCAGGTATCCATTTTGACTGTTGTGCCTGTTAATTCCAGCTTCTCCAGCCCTGTCTGGTGTAAGAATGAAGGTGGTTGCACTCCCCATAGACTTTAATGGTCATCGGAGATTGATCACTATCGAAAAACCTTATCGATGGTGGCCCGAGCTATCGACTATCGCCCGATGTCGATAGCCAACGTAATCGCTCAACACTAGTAAATAACACTGCACATTGTTAGATGCTTATTTGGGTCAGTTTAGGGTCTGAATCATGGATCCAAACATGCATCCAAAGAACACCGTGTGAACATCCCCTAACATGACGACTGGAGGTATGTAAATAGCAGTGTACAGGGCTCTAAAGAATTAAAGCCTGTCAGTAAATAATGTAAACATGCTCCCATATTCAAGAAAAGAAACAGCAGGAAGTGACATCGTTATCCCCGCTACTGCTGCAGCCTGTAAGAGCAGAAGAAGTGGCCGGTAACTAGGAAAGCTTGTGTACACAAGCAGGAGATAAGGTCTGCTCTAACTCTGAACTGGAGCAATATCAGAACAGCAATGTATTGGGTAAGAGTCTTTATTTACTTTTGTCTACATGTTTTAAGATATTCAGTGAAACAGGAATACCCCTTTTACACAGGCTAATGGCAGGAGACATTCTAGGTGACAATGTCTGAACGGGCTTGCACGCAGCTTTCTGGTGTACTTTGAGCCAAAAACAATGTATGAACAGGTGGCTCTCACAAACTTGGTGCGATAACTCCCTTTTGTAAATTTGCCAAAGAACACCCTTATTAAATGTGCCCAAAGATTTGGGGCTTTCTGGTCGTCGTCGGATACACCACATTTGTTAGATTAGACATATGTAAGATTCTTTGACAACCAAATCTAGTACACAGAACAGTTAGAACAGCAGACCAGGGTAAAGGTTGTGCCTGAGCTAACTTGTGGTATTTTCACACTGCCCTGTATGTATGAACCTCAGAAGAAACAGCCAACCAGGGTAAAGGTGTGCCTGAGCCAGACTTGGGTATTGTCTTCCTACACTGGCCCTGTATGTATGACCCTTGCAGAAGACAGACCAGGGGAAAGGTGTGCCTGAGCCAGACTTGTGGTTTGGCTCTACACTGCCCAGTATGTATGACCTGCAGAAGAACAGACCAGGGGTAAAGGTGGTGCTGAGCCAGACTAGTGGTATTGTATCTACACTAGCCTGTATTGTATGACCTGCAAAGAAACAGGCTTTCATAAATCAGGCGCATTTCTAACACTAGCTTAAAGCAATTTAGAACTTGCCTGTCAGCGCCAGGATTCATACGTGTCACCCTTTGTATGCTTCTTCAGCAATACATTTGGCAGTTGTCAACTCCTTTTAGGGGACCACTTAAGAGCAGGACCACATCTTTGTGGCTAAACCTATTCCTGAATAGATAACCCTTTGCTAGCTTCTCTGTTATGTTTGACTATATACCATAAAAAGCAATAATGAACCAATAAAATAAAAAATAGGACCGGGCGCTCGTCTCCTGCATCCAGCTCTTCAGCTCTGTCGAGCGGTCCTATTTTTTATTTTATTGGTTCACTATCGTTCCCCGAGGTCTTCTGATACTAGGGATATCGGACTACGTGGCTGACTGTCCCTTTGGGCTTAATCAGCCAACCAGGTTCTTATGACGTTGTGCCTCTAGAATAGTCCGCACTCGCATCAAGTTGAGCAACCTATTATCCCTTATTTTTACTGAATTATCCAGAACCGGAACATTACATAGAGCGCCATCTCCTTTTTTTCTCTCCTTTTATATAAAAAGCAATAAGACAGACCAAAGACCATAATAACGGTATTTCTTTAGTGACAGGTTCTTCTTAGGAGAGTTGCCCAACAACTATATATGAAATCTTAGACGGATGTTACAGGGATATTCTAGGGCAGGAGTTCACAAACTGACACCTGGGGGTCACAGAGGGCCTATTCTGTGTGGACCCCAATCATCTAGTCACAGTGGCAGCCCACAAGTATTTTCCATGTCAGATAAAAGTGAAGTAATTTGGAGGTCTCCTTGACCCTTGTTGGTGAAGTAAGTGAGGTGAATGAGTGCGGTTATCCAGTAGGCTTTTTTAGCAACCTACATAGGTGTGGCTTTTTCACGGCAACCTTTAAAGTCACATGCCGTTGCTCATGTTCCCCAAAGCTTCCAACATGAGTGAAAAATCTGAGTTCAAAAGAGAAGAAGATAAAGCTCAGGAAAGGATCCTGGAACTTGAAGTTTTACAGGTCACAGAGAAAAATCTTGAAAAGAGAAAAGAAAGGCCACTCACCTATGTTCCACTGTGTTTAATTGTGTCCTGATGTCCGATGCAGGGATGAAACACCCGGCTGAAGGTAGTAGATTCCTTTTGTAATGACAGAGGGTTTCCAGCACTCGGTGAAATACTAAAACTTGTCAATTTTACTAATTCCATAAAAATTAAAGGAAAAAAAACAACAGCAGAGCACTAAAAGAGCGCAAACATCTCTTACACGTTTAATCTTAGACGTAGCATAGTGTGCTAAACAGTATGGGCTTGTCCACACGGCAAGGGGGGTATTGCTGGGACCTGTGGTCCACCAAGCAAGATAAGTACCATAGTTTCTATTCACTGACATGCTATTCTAATGACTTTTCTCTTCCAGCCTATCTATAGCCTTTATACATGTTTGGTGCATTACTAATGCGCCTAATTTTCGTAATGCGCCAAATACACACAGGCGAGGCGCGTTGAAATTTAGACCTTATTTATAATCATACAAAAATCACTTTCATACATTCAGGCGCATTATATACTCAAAACAAGACTCGACAATTCACTTTGACGCGCCTTCCTTCATACATGTCTCCCAAAGTGTCAATAGTGTTGCAATTGTATAGTTTGAAATACAATAGTGCACATTAACTATTACAACTGTACCGAAATACTGGCAAACATGCTTTTCACCACATTTATTCCGTGTTTTAGGCAGTTGGTTGTCTGTTATATGATGCTATTATCTATACCGCACCTTTATTATTGCTACTTATGCTGATATTTCAATTCCCTGTCCTTAGGTGGTGGAGGCCAATCTCATTTTGCTATTGTTTTAAATTTCAGCCCTGATGGTGTCAAAGCTGCAGCACCAGGTATGAGGGTGGCTGATCAGTGTGATATTGGGAGGAGTGATTCATTGTTTTTGCTGCATGATAAAATTAAAGGGTTTTTTTTCTCCATTGTCAACTTTATCAACAGGCCTGGGCATCATCTGATAATTTAAGTATGTAGTAAAATGGTCTGTTCAAATTTATTGTGTACCAAATAATTATGCTAACCTCTTTATATAACGGTCTCATTACTGTTACAATTGAGTACTGTCATACAATGTACTGTCATACAGTACTGTCAGTCGCAGTTGTGTACAGACCCCCCT
>JAODAL010074801.1:0-14234 GCA_025379985.1 Phyllomedusa bahiana
AACAGCCCCACCCAGCAATCGGTCAGCCCGATCCGCGATATGTCGAAAGCGGCCCCAGGTAAACAACAAACTGTTTGACGATCCCGGTCTTTGTGGCAGATTGCCCTGTCTGTGCCCCTAATAATGGAGTCCCCAACTACTAGCACCTGTCTTGCCTGACCTGCACTCCTATTCCCCATCTTACTGGTGCAGACAGGGGTAGTGTCTTGCTGCAGCAATGCTATTTCTGAGCTCATATCCCTCTCATCTGTCAATCTTGCAAATTTCTTGCGGTGTATCAGATCAGGACTAGCCTCCCTGACATTCTTCCCTCTACCCCTCTTTCTAGCTGTTACCAAGTTAGCTGCCTCATGCCCCTGCACCTCCATGCTGCCACCCTCCCCAGCATCTACACCTGCGAGTGATTGCTCAGTGGGCAGCACACTTGCTTCCAAGTTGGCAATGGATCTCAGTCTTGCCACTTGCTTCTAAATGTGCAGTGTGCACACATCTTGCACAGCAGTATGCCCCTTTGAACTGTTGCTCAAGGATGGCATACATTGCATAGGTTGTGCACTGGACAGCATTGTCAAACATGGAACTCATGGGGATGTTACCAAAAGATATATGAATACAATTATAATAATAAGCAGTAGAATACTGTCCCCTCTAAACTCTCCAAATCTAAAGTCTCTCAATCTTAAGTCTCCACACTTAAAAAAGACACACAAAGAAAACACACTTGCAGACTCATTCACTCGCTCAAAATACTCAGTTTTAAACCTTTCCCCCAATGCTGTTTGGCTGTGCTGCAACCTCTCCTTTAGGAGCAAAATGTTGCAATGAAATCCTTCAATTGGGGGATATATAAAGCGACACATGAACAATCATTTCTTCATTTTGATGTATTGGATGCAAGGAAACTGGGGAATCATAAGTGTCTGAATACAAGAGGCAAATTATAAAAGCTTGATGACTAGGGCAGAACGTTTCCAAAATGGCAGATTTTGAGGTTTTGTTCCTGGTATACAGTGGTTAGTGTCTAACAAATGTGATCCAAGGAAGGACAGATGGGACATGGGAGCCAAAGGCTCATTGCTATATTAGGTCATATGGTCCAATCCCACAGAAAGTTTTAACGTTGGCGATGATAGAAAAGGTTTAAGACCACACAATTCATATGTTGCAGTTTATGGGATTGCATAACTGCTGACTGATTAGACTGCCTATGTCTTTCTATTGGGCACACCAGACAGCTACAGGGGCCCATTTTGATTTATTTTTTCTACATGTGAGGATTATGTTTTATATGTGAATTTAGTACTTTGATTTCAATAAAGTATTATACCGTATTTTTCAGACTATAAGACACACCGGAACATAAGACACACCTATATTTTAGAGGAGGAAAATAGTAAAAAAATTTGAAGCAACAAGTGTGCACTGAAGTGTAGATTTTATTGGTACATTTTGGGACAGATGCAACTTTTTGATCACTTTCTATTCCAATGATGTGAAATGACTAAAAAAAACACTTTAGTGACGCTTGGAATTTTTTTCTTTTATGCTCTACAGTGTATGGGATAACTGATGTTTTAGTTTCATAGATTGGACTTTTACGGATGTCGTAATACCAATCATGTGTAACTTTTTATTTTTTTATTTGTAAAATGGAGTGATTTAAACATATATTTTTTTTTTTTTACTTTTTTTTTTACTTTAATACTTAGTTCCCCTAGGGTACTTGACCACTAGGTGAAAGAATGACTTGTCCTATGTAGTGCAGTATTGTTGTGCTGCTGTATATAGGATTTTCACTCATAATTATTATACCCTGCCTACGGCAGCTCCATCCCTGCTGTTAGCAGTGGCTGCCAGCTGTACTGATTAGCCGCATACTGCCGCTGTACAGCACTCTCTTGGGCCAGCAGAAGCCTGGAGAGGAGTGATGCTGTGGAAGTGATGCCGGCGGCTTCCCACAACATCGCTACTCCTCACCCTCCTGCCTGCCCAAGAGAGCGAACCCTCATTTTCCCCAAAAATTTTGGAGGAAAAAAATGCATCTTGTAGTCTGAACAATACGGTAATTTTATTGTGTATGTGGTTGTCTTTTTTGTGTTTTGATTTTTGTTAACATTAGGGTGAGCTAATTAAATGTTTGACCAAATCTAGCAGCTTATTTTTATGTTGATTATTTTGTATCACCCGCAAATGTTGTTATAAATATCCAAATAGCCATTGACAGAAAAATAGTTCCCACCCCTAAGCTACATACAGTATATGAATAAAAATTAATACTATGTGTCAACTGTTGTTATGTGGCATTTGGATTGCAGAGATTTTTGGTCTTTTCAGATCTGCAAATTTTATAAAGATATATGCATATCGACATTAGTGGAATGCAGGAACTTTGCACACTTTTAACTTTTATGACCATGAAGTGTTCCAGGCTCTTTTCTGGTCAGAGTTTCATCTACAAGTGTGAGTTTTTTGTATAATCAAGTATAGGTAAGGAGTTTAAAGTTCTGGATAGAACTTCTGCAATGTGTCAGATATCTGAGTATAGGAATACACATATGAACACATTATACACCTATATATACAGACTCAAAAAAATATGTATAACCCTCACATTTTGTAAATATTGTATTTTATCTTTTCCTGGGACAACATTGAAGATATGACACTTTGATACAATGTAAAGAAGTCAGTGAACAGCTTGTATAATAGTAATTTTGGTGTGCCCCCAAAATAACACACAGCCATCAATATCTTAATTGCTGGCAACAAAAGTGAGTACACCCCTATGTGAAAGTGGGAAAATTGTGACCAATTTGCCATTTTCCCTCCACGGTGTCATGTGACCTGTTGCAGGGTCTCAGGTGTAAATGTAGAGAAGGTGTGTTAAATTTGGTGTTATTGCTCTAATACTGGTCACTGGATGTTCAACATGGCACCTCATGGCAAACTCCTCTCTGAGAATCTGAAAAAAATAATTGTTGCTCAACATAAAGATGTCCAAGGCTATAAGAAGATTGCCAACACCCGGAAAATTAGCTGCTGCATGGTGGCCAAAACCACACAGTGGTTTAACAAGAATAGTTCCACTCAGAACCAGCCTTGCCATTGTCGCCCAAAGAAGTTAAGTGCACGTGTTCAGCATTAAATCCAGAGATTATCTTCCCAAAATAGACATATGAGTGCTGCCAGCATTGCTGCAGATTTTAAAGTGGCGCGGGAGTCAGCCTTTTCTAAAGATAATGCACAAGAAATCCTGCACACAGTTTACAGAGGAGTAGAGGACCACAGTTCATGGATTACAGGAACCATTGACTGTGGTCTTATGAGACCAAGATAAGTTAATTTAGTTCGGATGGCATCAAGCATGTCTGGCGGAAACCAGGTGAGGAGTACAAAGACAAGTGTGTCTTGATTACAGTCAAGCATAGTGGTGGGAGAGTCATGGTTTGATGCTGCTGGCTGTAGGGAGCTACAGTTCATTGAGAGAACCATGAATGTCAACAAGGAAATCAGGCCACAGGGCAGTATTTCATCATGATAACTACCTCAAATACACCTCCAGTACAACCACTGTCTTGCTAAAGAAAATGAAAACAAAGGTGTTGGACTTGCCAAGCATGTCTCCAGACCTTATTCCTTCTGAGCATTTGAGGAGTATCCTCGAACAGAAAGTGGAGAAGTGAAAGTTTTCTAACCTTCATCCAGCTCTGTCATGAAGGATTAGAAGAGGATTCCAGTGCAAAAATATGAAGCTCTACTGAACTCCATGTCCAAGAGAGTTAAGGCAGTGCTGGAAAATAATGGTGGCTACACAAAATATTAACGCTGTCCATTTGACTTAGGGGTGTAGTCACTTTTGTTGCTAGCGGTTTAGACATCGATGGTTGTACGTTGAGTTATTACAACACTGTTATGCAAGCTGTACACTGACTTCTTTACATTGTATCAAAGTTTCATATCTTCATTGTTGTCCCCTGAAAAAATATAATTCAATATTTGCAAAAATGTGAGGGGTGTACTCACTTTTGTGAGATACTGTATATATATTGTAATATTGTAATTCAGATTTTATTTCTATATGTCAAAAGTGGGAAAAGTGCCCCAGTAGTAAAAGGATTAAGTAGCAAACCATAGGAGATCAGGGATGCATACCTTTCATATAAATTATGACATTCACGTATTTTGTAGTATAACATTTTTATATTGGAACATTCACTCATATTGTGCACCGTACCATATAAACACATGAAACCCTCAGCAGATATAAAAAGAGCAATAATTCATCTTCATCGAAAATACAAATGCAAAGCTTTTATTGCATTATGAATGTTGTCCACTTAGCATATAAAGATGGTACGTGGAAGATTTATTATTTTGTTAGACTGAAGTAGCAGACGATTATTTTCTTATTACTTGGCACAGATACCACCCACAAATATCTCGTCCAAGGTCAGCGACTGATTTACTCTCTGCCATGCAACACTTTCAATCATAATTTGTCAGTTAGCTTCCAAATGACATGAACCAGTGACTCTTGCAGTTATTACCTAAACTGTTCACTATTTGGGCATCTGTTTGCTTCATGCAAAATGCACACAACAAGCCATTGTTTTCTTTTTACCAACAACCAACTGTATTTGTGAAGCCAAGTGATGTAAAAACCAGATGCTCGCCTCTTCTGTGATAGTGTGTTATTATAGAAGGAGACAAGAATCCTCTTGAATTCACATGTATGACTGGCAGCAGCCTCAGCTTGTCATTGTGAATGGAAATCTAGACAAATCAAGTGACACTTGATTCACTGGTCATTTCCAGCCGTGAAATTTGTTTTATATAGCACGTCCTTCAGATATATAGTGACACTATGTTAGATAAAAGCTAAGAGGAAAGAAATAAGGCAAGACTTTCGGATATGGGATGAACCTTCACTCCACTGAATACAACCCAAATGACCAGAAACTAAACTGTGGAATAAATGCAGAAAACACATTGGTCTTTGGTGTCAAAATGGCCACAGCTTTATTCAAAACACAGAAGTCCAACAATTACAGAAGGAGTCAGAGGAAGTGCTAGGTCATTGTGTGAGCTTCTCAGCTGTCTGACTTACAGTACCTGGCCAGGCAGTAATAAAATGGGATGGCACAGACCACCAAGCCCGACCCTGGATGATATTACCAATATGCCATCCTTAAGGCTGCCCACTTCCAAAGCTCACCCTCTTCACACCATGAGGTTTAACATCCTCTGTTAGTTAAAATTAACTTGGCCTGCAACTTCCAAGTGACTCTTCAACCACAACATAAAAGCTGTGACCATTTATGCTATTAAACATAAGACACTTTTTATTTATTAACCTCTTAAGGACCCGGCGCTTTTTTTTTGGTGACACGTTCGTTTTTCCCTCCTTGCCTTCTGAAAGCCATAACTTTTTATTTTTCCACCTACATAGACACATGAGGGCTTTTATTTTGCGGGACAAGATTTACTTTCTAATCGTGTTATTCACTATACTATAGAATATACTGGGAAACCGCAAAAAAATTCCAAGTGGGACAAATATAATGTGTTATCTGTATTCTACAGGTTGTTACGCATCCGGCAATACCAAACATGTAGAGTTTCCGTTATGTTTTGGTACCATAAAAAAATTCCAAACATTTTCTATTTTTGAAATTTGCGCCACGGCGCCATTTTGTGCGACCAATAACTTTTTTATACTAACACCTACGGATGTCAGTGAGGCGGTATTTTTTGCGGGCTGAAGTGTACTTTTTATCGCTCACAGTTTGGAATGCATGCAACTTTTTTGATCATTTTTATTCCATTTTTTGAGTGACGTAAAATGACCAAAAAACGCAATTTTGGCGTTTGGAATTTTTTTCCTCTATGGTTTTCAGTGTACGGGAGAAATGATGTTATATTTTTATAGATCGGACTTTTCCGGACGCGGCAATACCAAATATGTGTAACTTTTTCATTATTTTAATGATTTTATTTGTAAAATGGGGAAAGGAGGGGATTTGAACTTTTAATACTTTTTTTTTTTTACTGTAACATTTAGTCCCCCTATGTTGCTTGACCATTAGGGGCGGATTGTTTATACAAACTAATGCATTCAAGGGAATGCATTAGGGTGTACAAAGATGGCGGTTTCCCCACTTCCTGTCTGCGGACAGGAAGTGGGGCAAACCGGCCAGTGTAAGTGACGGGAGCCTTCACAGGGCTCCCCACCACCGTGCCCGGTCGTTGGCTCGGCGCAGCATAGCGTTCATTCAGACACCGCGGCCGCGGAGCGATCCCCCTGCAAAGCCCCTTAGCAGCCCTGGGACGTACTCATATGCCCAAGGTCGTTAAGGGTTTAATTTATCTCATTTTAACTATTTCCAAATAGCAAATCCCAGACTTACTAGGAGTCATTCTACAGCACTCAGGAGAGGACCAACCTCCCCCCCCCCCTCCCCGTAGGGAGGAAACCTCTAGAGAACCATGGCTGAAGGACTGCCCTTAGCCCCGGTTCACACGGCTTATTGCGCTCGCAATTCCGGCTTGAATAAGGGGCGTGTGCGGGGCGGGAGCGCGGCCCGCCGGCCCCATAGACTTGCATTATCCACGGAGCGTATTGCGCCTGGATAATGTGCAAGTGACTTTCTCACCGCCCGGCGGATTCGCCGAGTAGGGAGGAGTGACGGAATCCAATGTTCTCTATGAGATCTGTGGATAACCGTAATTACTGCGACGGATTTGCGCCGTACTGCAGCGCAAATCCGGTGTGCAGTACGGCACCACTCCGCGGCGAAATAAGCCGTGTGAATGGCTTCTTAGAAGGATAATGCCAACATGTAACTCACAATGTCATAATACAAACGGCTTCTGATACCAGATATAGAAATAAAAGCAATATAAACAGATACAATAAAAATCCATCAATATACAGATAATAATAGCTAAACTCAAGCTTTAGAGTGTTTATTAAGTAGAACAGATGGGAGGGAAATGTTACCTCTAGCTCTTCTGGTAAGAATAGAGGGAGAGAGAGAAGACAGGAAGTTATAACTATACCTAAACCCCACACCCCCCTCCATGTAAAATCCTAGCCATCCACATACTCCTTCTTACAGCACAACCATCCTTTCTCATATCTATACAACTTACAGAAATTAGCTAAAAGACTATGCAGGCACTATAGATCGCCCTCACAAAGACAAGTCCCCTTTTGCTTGAAGCTCCTCATATTAAAACCCTATGCATACACCTACTACATCTGTTTAAAACCATTCAGTATACAGACAGCAACCAAAAGTCTGTAAAGGAGCTATGGGTTTTCCCCCCTCCCAAGTCATTTTCCCCCTTTGTTTGGGCTCTGGGGAGTTCTCCAAAGGGAATCCAGCTGTTCAGGATATAATACCACATCAGTTGGGCATCTGAGAGCTATTCTTTTATACATATTGTTTATTGCACTAGACTTGGCTCTGAAATGAAGATGTTCATGCAAGGCTTCATATTAGCTATTAAAAAGTGTTAAGAACCCTTTTAAAGGGGGTTGTCTCACTACAAGGATTGCTTTTTATAATAAAGATCTTGCAAAAACAAGTCACTTTGTAAAATGTGTCCATTAACAGTGTCCTACCTATTTTTAGATGTTCCCTCTTGTATGGGCTGCATCAACTCCTCAGGTCGCTATCGCTACAGACCTGTTTGATCCCTCCTGATAGACTGCCAGCGTGGTTGCTGTAGACTTGGCTTCTACTGCAGCCTAGTAGAAGCCAGTAAACACGCCCCTGAATTCAAAATGAAACCAAGAAAAGAGGACTGAGGAGAAATAAATTGAGGTAATAAGACAACCCCTTTAAGGTATGTCCCCACAGCAGGTTTTTCAGTCGGTATTACAGTCGGTTTTCAGATTTGAAAACTTTTTGTGAACCGACTGTCAACCTTTTTCATTTTTTCCCAATAACTTAGAAAAAATGTTCATTCTTCTTGCCCCGAAAATGTCAGTGGTTGAGGGGAAAGAGCGAATACGCAAGCCGCAAACAAAACCATCCCCCAAAACCACATGCACAATGTCAAAATACCGGCCAGATTCTTTGAATTAGAATCTGGACGGTATTTCAACCTGCTGGGTTGATGCACCCTTATAGAGAACGTGTCAGCTTGTTCGTGCTGCAGAAAGTATGACCATCACATAACAGCTACTGGTTTCCTAGTTTTAGGAATGTGTGTATTACTCTTAAAAGCTAAGGTATGTTAGAGTAAAACACCGTTTACACATCCTGTAAAACTGATCCAGGATTGGGGCAGCTGGAGAAATAAGTCTGAAAAGCTGCTTCTCCCTTTGATGCTTAGCTTACATGTGCCTCTCCCTATACTCAAACCCAGAAGAGACCTATTAGTTAAAGAGGTTGTCAAGGTAGTTTTTTTTTTATCTAAATTGCTGCTACAAAATGAAACAGTTTGGGACTTTTTTTTATTTTCGAGCAGTAGCAGCAGTTTCAATGAAATTTTGAACGGAAAACCTTTTAAGATGAGCAAGCCACATATCAAATCTTCTCCTCCAGCTCAGGTGTATAGAGGATTGTACTCTGAAACACTGTAAACACATGTGATTGAAACCAGAAAATCTGCAGCTATTTTATGTTGCCCGTGGTTTATGCATCTTTGACTAGCAAAAAAGGTTCTTTTCAAAGTATGTGGTTTATAAGGCAGCTCTCACATACAGTAGGTGCCCCCCACTGGTTGATACCACTATTTGGGTTTTTAAACCCACATGTATTTGTTTCTTCATATTACTAATCTGAAATTATAATAAATCATAACTGCTTATTTCCTGATCAACTAGCACTGTTATGGAACTGACATTAAGCAAATACTCTAACAGGCAATAAAATGGAAAAAAAACTAAAGAAAACTGACTCAAAAACTAATTGCATTCCAACAGCTTCTGGGTGGCAGAAACTAAGGCATCCTCTAGGTCTTCACCAGACCCTGCTTAAAGATAGGATGGAATATGCTGCTAAAGACCTAGGTTGCATCTGCAATGGGATGTTAGAAAGGAAACACAAGGGGGAAAAGACAGACAGAACAAATCAGGGAGTACAGATGTTACAGGAATAATAGATGCATACCACAGACAAATCAAAGTCATGACAAGGCAGGGTAAAATGTCTGGTGAGTACAGATAAACCAAATTGGAGCACAGAATTGTAACTGGAGACAGGCCAAAGTTGAAACCATAAAGTCTACACCCGAAAACAGAAACCCACATGGAAAGGAGATAGGACACAAAGTGCAATCACAGGCAAAGAACAAATAGAAATCAGGTTTAAATACCCTGCCCCTTTTCCATGGATTGGACACCCGATACACACTAATTAGTTCTGCTCCCAAACTCATAAGAAGACTAGGCCAAAAGGGATGAGGGAATCTTACAGAACAGAGCTAAATCCTAACAAAACACTATGGTATATGTCTTTAAAAAGATTGCCCCAATGGAATGTCATTTTTTAAAAAATCAGGTTGAGGTGTTAGCATCAGCATTTTAAAAGTAAGACCCCAAGACCCCTCACATGTTTTCTGAATAAACTTAAAGGGATATCCAGGGATTAGGAAAAAGTTGTGCTTATGATTTTCAAATACTGACATTTTTTGTACATTAGTTGTACCTGGTATAGAATTTTTTGAATAAGGCAGCACTGCATTACAGACACAACCACAGACAGAAATGAAGCTGTTTCTGAGAAAGGGGACCAAAAAAAAATTTCAAATGGCTTACTTGAGTCTTTATTCATCACCATGTGATGTGTTCTGACTAATCTATACATGAAATCTGCTACATGTAGCATCCTTCTCTGCATCCAAGCAGGTGAATATCCAGTCTAAAAGCTGTTTTTCCTTTGTCCTATAACACTTTAAGTTCCAAGTTCCTTTTCTGTGGTTTGTCTATCTACTCATTCCCAGCCTCAATCTAATGGCCACATATAAGAAAACTTTCTAGGTCTAAAATTTATTTTTTGCCCATAGCAAACCAGAGTTCCCCTTTCATTTTTTCCAGAGCACTATATGAAATGAAAGGGGGCTTTTGATTGGTTGTATGGGAAATAGAGTTTTAGACCAAGAACAACTTTCATACATGTGGTTCTAAGTGTTTGCACCCTGTTTTCCCCTCATGTTAAAGGGCCTTGTGGAGGCAGGCCCAAAATGGGTGTAGCTTAAAAAGGCTCCTGAAAAAAGCGAAGCCCATTTGGTCACCTGATCTTCTGGACTCAACACAGAGCTTTTTCCTGTGTGTCCAGACACATAGAACTTCAGAAAATGTAATGACAGTATATTAAAAAAGTAGGAGAGGTATTAGTTAACATTTTTTTTTCCACTGGACAACCTCCTTAAACCACCATGGACCATCAGTAAAAAATTTCCTCTTGAATTACATAAGCTACAATGTATCAATACAATAGGTAATAATATATCAGACTAAAATGCTGCCTGAGATCCTATGAAGAACAAAAAACCTTACAGGACTTATTATGAGCTAAAGGGGTTGTCCAAATGAGAAAGAATAATCCTTATTGGGGCAGGGTGTTTAGAACAGAAAATAAAACTTCTACTTACCCACCAGTATCCCGCCATGGCACTTCAGAGCTCCCTAAGACTGGCATCCCTTCCTTTAAAGGCTCTTATCCTGATACACAGGAGAGGCCTGTGCTCCATTTAAGGTGAATAAACTACATCCGGAAGTGAGGAGGAGCCGCTCCCGGGGAGTACCAGAGTGGCTGAAGCAGAGAACAGGTAGCTAAGTATAACTCTTTTCTTTTTTTCCTCACCCTGGCACCATTTATGATTATTTATCCTCCACTGGGCCACCCCTTTTATATACATCATACTTTTCCTTGTTATGATAAGAGCGTAAGCCATGGTGCTAGAGTGAACAATGATTAATGTGGTGGTCACCTTGCCTGGTGAAGCAGTAAATTTTTTGCTTTGCCTTTTCTTCCAGGTCATAACTTATATGCAATCTGTTCTACTTGCTATCTCTGTAACCAGTTTAATATGTTATATAACATCTGGCTATATTTTCTCTGACATTTATTCCTGGTTATGTTTTCTGCTAACTAAAGCTGATCATGTGTGACCATCCACAAGGAAGATAATGCTTTACCCTCCAAAGATAATACCTGTCAGATTTGTGAATCTAAAATATTATACTGGAAATTTTTCTCACCACAATATAAATCAATGAAACATCATGTATTACCATCTGTTCCACATATGACAAGTTATAAATGCTTATAAATGCTTTCTCTTTAATTGTATGAGTTTTGCAATGGTTCTGCACGAGGGAGCAAACTCTGGTAACATATGCTGAAATTTCCATTTTGTGTTTGGAATCTTGATTTTGTCTTGTATGGCATCTTATTGGCTCATTAAGTTATTATGAACTACTTCTAGACTTTAAGCTTGTTTTAACTGAACACCAAATATATAATGAATAATGTCCAAGATTTTAAATACACAAGTGGCTGCAAAGTCATATAAACAGGATTTAGGATCTATTTGGGTTATTATTATGCAAATCTAAACGTTAATCAAGAGGCAGCTGCTATGAGTTAATTTCAAAGGTGTCTTTGACTTTGGAGGCAAATATATTATTGATTCATTTTTTAAGTGACTTACGTGCCATTAAGAGAAAACTCAGACTTTGAAAGAAAAAAATATAGCAAGATAAGAATTATTGCCTATAAAGCTGGTAATTAACATGCGTTAAATGTCCTTTTAATTCACTTTCTAATGCTAAGATGCAAAGTAAATTGGTCCAATTTGCTTCTTCCTGCTAATAATTTTAAATGCGATCAGATGGGATGCAGATTTATGCAAATAAGGACTATTAAGAACTGAACAAATAAATGTCTGTTTTCAAATTGAGCCATCTTCATTTCACCAGCCTACAACTTTGCAGGATAAAAAAAGGTTAAAGAAAAATTAGTAAGCAAGCAGCTGTAATATACACCATTTCTGTATGTCAATATACTCCTTTTGTTCGATGTATATAATGCTATAAACATTGCAGCCTTCCATACTGCATACAGTAATACTGTGACGTGTGCAAACTAGCCTATTATTTCTCAGTTATCTAACTCATTGAGTTTTAATGTACATTTTCATGACGTTAATACAATAAATGAGCAAAAAAGAAATTTTCATTGGCATCTCTTTTGTTTAAGTGATGTTGCTTTTTTACATTTACCCTTTAACTGCTAAAGTAAATCTCAATTATTTAACTTCATGCCATTTGAGAGGAAAAAAATCTGTGCTGAACAGTAGGACTAGAAGCTCACTGCATACAGTTTATAGATAAAAAAAATAAATAAAATGGTACTGGATGCAGTAAGCTTCTAAGCTCCTTAGGCTGGTGTTGCTCAAATAGTTCTCTTCTCAGGTCAAGCACAGTTTGGATGAAGTCAAAATATTTGGGTTCAGGAAGTCCAAAGTTCCATGGCAGGCTATGAAAGAATTTTTTTTTACTGGCCTCTAGAGAACATGTTCAGCAACCAAATGGCTCAAAACCCCACCAGATAACTGAAGAACACCTAGGGCATGCCTGACACACACCTGAGCCACATCTGGGGACAATCCCTAAGCCTAACCTTGGAGTTAAGATTAGGTTTGGACTAACCCCAACCCTGTGGTTCTAGAGATGTTTCTTTAGGTAGAAGTTATGCTTATGGAAAGTGTTAGGATTAGAGATGGGCGAATTTCTCAAAAAATCGATTCGCCGACTTTTCTGACAAAATTTAAATATGCTTAAATATGCAGAGGGAGCTTGGTTTGGTCTTCATGCAATGTTGTGTTTTAGTATGACACGCATACGACTGCCGCCGCTCTTAGAATCGCTTCACTATAAAATTCCCTCGGCACTTAAGAGGGCAAAACTGATCAAAAAACTGAAGCGGGAATGTAGACTGATAAAGTCATGGCAGCGACAGCTGGAAAAAAACAAGCTGAGGGCTCAGGTGGCAAATACAGGAGTAGGCCACAGAGTGGCACAATGACAGAGAGTGGAGGTGACGGCGTCAGCCACAGCAGCATGAGGTCAGAGAGTGGAACAATGACATTCTGGAGGTGGCACAAACAGGAGTCGGAACAGAGTGGAACAATGACAGAGTGTGGAGGTCACGGCAAGAGCAACAGAAGCAGCATGGGGTCGCGGGGCACAAGGGACACAGGTGGGGGGCTGGCAGAAGCAGCATGAGGTCAAAAGTGGCAAAATAAATTTCTGGAGGTGGAAAAACAGGAGTGGGCCCCTGAGTGGCAGAAAAACCCCGTGTGGAGGTCACAGCAGGAGCAACAGAGCAGCATGAGGTCAGACAGTGGCGCAATGACTTTGGAGGTGGGCCAAAAACGGGAAAGTGGGCCCACAGAGTGGCACAATGACGATGTGGAGGTCAGGGGCGGGAGCAAAAAAGCAGCTAAGGTCGACGTGGCAAATGACATTCTGAGTGGCCAAAACGGGTACCCCACAGAGTGGCACAATAACCAGTTGGGGTCCCAAAACGTAATAAGGTTGTGCAACAAAAAATATTTACTTTGAAAAATGCAAGCATGGTCACACTGAAAGGAATGCATACATCTAACACAAATATCAGTGGCACATAAAGACTAAGTAAACCTAAGTTATATAGGAATATTGGAAATGCATTTGTAAGGAAAATATAAAAACCTGGGACTCTTGTTTACAGTATTTTATCAAAGATTGTATTAAGCTCACCCCCCAAAAAAATCAAGGGGTCCAGAGCAGGGAGTCCCTACATAAACATGTTACCTCATAGGCTCAATCCCGACCAATTCGGGGAGTGGGGGAAAATAGCAAATTTGGGTTATCCCCACTGGTTTAAAAAAAGGGGAGCGATGCAGCAAAGCCAAAGAGATTGCCCTTTTCAAATAGATACAAAAAGAAAAAAGGTGTACATCTAAATATACTTTTAAAAACGCAAGCATGGTGCACACGAAAAAAGGCAAAAACTGCATCTAAACAAATACAGTGGCACATAAAGACTAAGTAAAAAATCAAGTATATAGGAAAATTGGAAAATGCATTATGCTAAGGAAAATATGAAAAAACCTGGGATCCCTTTAGTTTTTTGGGGGGTGGCTTGATAAATCTTTGATCAAATCTGTAAAAAAAAAATCCCCAGGTTCTTCATTTTTTCCTTAGCAGTAAATTTCCAATATTCCTATAAGGT